>JAUIMW010001748.1:0-11850 GCA_033557785.1 Enochrus cinctus
TCAACAATCGCACAACGAGGGCAGGGAATACCCAATAGCCAATTCACTCATTGAATACCAAATGCACTGTAGGCATGCTTCTTGACGTGTTATGTAACGTCTTATATGGTTATTCATTTGCATTTTATTAAATGCGTATTTAATGTCTGTATAGTTACTGTTGGGCAATAGGGATTCCCTAAGATGATAGTTTTTTTCATTTCCAGTATTGACCTAGGAGTTTTTAATTTAATTGATAAGCTATCAAATTTGTACGGTTAAGTAATTACAAACTATGTAATCTACAAGAGGTGAGTCACCTTTGCGACGTAGACCTTACCATCTTGTAGTCGTTACTTCAAAAAGAGATCCGGGAGAAAGTGAACGAAATTGCCCACCAACGGATACGAACGGTTCTTTCTTTTGTAGACTGACGCCTCCAGCCTTCACACATAACGTTACGTCTTCGTTCCTCGTGTTCTGTAACAAGAGTCGTGACGCACTTCGTAAACACAAAACCAACGAAAGTGAATTTGTTTTTGCGCAGCCTTTGTTGCTGATGACCAAACCTGGCTCAGATAACTATAATGTAATTATCGTTTATTAGGGACATTACGTAATGATATGAGGATTTGTGTCCCACTTGTTATGATGAGACACTTTATTTGGAAATAGCAAAAGCAGCTACATGAGTTATTTTGTCTTAATGATAAATAAATGATATTATTGTTGTTATTACTCTTGAATCATTGGATGATAGTAGAAAGCAACAACAATCCACCTACTACATGATTTTTGCCAATGGCAAATTTTCTCCTTACAAAAGAATGTTTTCTTGTGTATGAGACATAAGCAAGAATTTTTGACTAAGTGACAATCATTTCTTTTGAATTATTCTTTTCAAAGAACTAAATCCAAAACATAAAATTACAACCTATCATTTGGGGTTGCATGGAATCAGATTATTCACAAATTCCTATTGAAATTGCACCTATCCCATTATACTTTAACGCTTTGACTCTTCATTAATGTATGATAGGTTGTTTGTGTGTATGTATCTTTAAACAAACTTAAAAAGAAGCTATTGCATTTAAATTTAAAAAAAGTAGAGCGTCTGAATGAATGGAAGAATTATTTTGATCAAAATCTGCAAACAAAAATGTAAAACTATTAAGCAAACAAAAGAAGTGCAAAACAGAAAATGTGCTCGCTATAAAAAAAAGTTAAACAAAAAGTAAGAGCTTCCCAAAATTAGCATAAAACAACAAAACACCTTTAAAATAGAATAAACAATAGGTATAACGCACGTGAGAAAATCATAAATATTAAGTGAAATAGAGAGCAAGAATCGATCTTCTGTAACGACCATCGTCGCAACGGTTTTCTTCGTAAACCACCCAGACCATGACCGAAAACCAAGATCCTGGTCAGAGCCAGGATTCCCGAGAATAACATATCGCAATCGACCCCTACTAAAATCAACATGCATCTTAAAGGTTCCATATAAAAGCTGAATTAAGAAGTGTTGTGGCAGTACACTCAAAGTGCATCATCATATCTTTCGCCTTCGAGTAGTGGCGGTGTGAACCCAGTGAATTTGTTTGTGATATAGAAAGTGGACATCTCGCACCACGACCCACGAACTCGAGGAGGGATCTATATAACTACCATCCGGAGAAATTACAAGCCTTAGTTCACAGTGCAGTGTGCTTTATTTAAAATATAAGGAGATATACTAATTTAGAATGTAAGTTATATATATATATATATTTTTTTTTTCTTCATATTAATGGGGTTCATCTACAATATTTAAGTACCCTTATTTGAATTTGGCCTTTTTCATTTTCATGTTTGTTTTTTGATTTTCTCATATTATTTCTTTGTTAGTTTTTTATTTATTTTTATATATATTTGTTTTGTTAATATTATAATGTTTTTGTTTAAAAATTTGCTATCTTCTTAATTTCTTGTTTTTGATAAAATAATCTATTTTTTGACAATAATAATGATGATAGTTGAATAATCATAACACATTAAGTAACACCAAAAAAGTGACTAGAATATTGCATTAACTATTCCACTGGCATGTTTTATTTTGTAACTAAATGACATCACCTTTAAGTTGTTCTTTCGAAGAAAGTAAAAGAAAGTAAAAGCATCGCCCTACTTACCATGGCGCCTATGCCAAAGAAACGACGACGCCCAATTTGGGCCAGCCAATAAACAGTAAAATTTCACTTTTTTGCAATTATACCTTATCTCCTTCAATGCGAATCCTACACGATCTCTTGGGCGAAGTTGTATTGTATTCAAATCTCTTACTTTCTTCTGACATTTAAGTATTTTAATTTTAACGATTTACATGTTATACTTTGCTTGCAATATGCTCAACCATTCATCAGACTTACTACTACTTAATCCAGCTTTCTACTATATTTGACAACGATATGGTCATCTTAGCTCTTAATAATATTAAGTAAAGTCAGATAATTTTTAATGTCGCCACATATGGAGAAAGCAAGTGCTAATTAGATGGCCAATTAAGTTTTAATGTGGTAAAACGACAATACTGTGAAAAATGAAGAAGGTACGTGAAGAGACTCTTATTGTTCATTATGTTACTTTCTCGGTTCGGTCACGGTCACAGGTTCATTGTCGCCGAAAGAGTTATGCCTAAGTAATCTAATCTGATTTCTTTCATCAAATTCTCCGGAAGAGAAAGAATTCTACAATGCGTGACGAAAATAATCGTATTCATCTATTGGGGTTTCTCTTAAGATAAACTTTCTTCGTGACCTGTTGTGTGTTTGTTTTTTTTATTTCTTCTATTTTTTCAACATAGATTTTCTTATTCGTTCCAGATGCGGATAACTTTTGTAATAGCCTGCATAGGGCTACTGTTACTCCAAAACGTTACCGCAGAAAAGAAGAATGATTGGGCTTGGGGCGAAGACGTCCAGAATGACCAGCATCTTAAGCAATTCACTCCTGTGGAAGAAACAGAACCATCGGCAAGTGGTTACATCGAGCAGCAAGCCTTCAACGACACAGAAGCGGAAGAAGTCATCGATACCATTTTGCATTCCACAAGACAAGGAAGAACCCTTGAAGGATACGATGAAGTCTACACAGATCCTAACTTGCAGGAAGCTCTCCAAAAAGGAGACGATACCGAAGCTAGGAACATAATTAAAGACAGGCTTTGCAATTTGGGACTAATGCAAGTAAGTACTACGCTTAAATAAAACCAAAAAAATCTAGAAATATTTAAAAAAGAAAATTAGCACTAAATAATATTTGTTTCAGTGCGAAGGAATCGAAGGTAAACGCCCTTACATTTCTCCAGAAGAATTAGTTTACGCCCAGCCCGTTGCTATCAACCCCGTGGGAAGACCCATCCCAACCATCCCAATAAAGGGACCCAAGCGTCCTTACGGTCCAGCCAGGCCAATGCCCATTTCAGGACACCCACCATCGAAATTCCCTCCCGGTAAATTTGGACCTCCACCCTCCGGAGGAATATACGGAGGTGGCCCCAGACCATTCCCTCCAAAACCTTCCGGCTACCCAGGACTCATCGGAAAACCCACTTTGCAAGGGCCTACCAGTTTCGAAAAACCATACTTAGGAGGCGCTCCAACGTACGAAAAACCATTCATAGGAGGATCTTCACCTTACGACAAACCATTCCTAGGCGGTGCACCAGTTTTCGAAAAACCAACTAGACCTCAACCTCCCCCGTTCAAGAAGCCACCACCACCCCACCTCTTAGAACAAGAAACTTTCGAGAGCCAAGGACCTTACGAGTTCGATCGCGGTTTCATCAACGAATACCCCGGAAACGACAAGAAAAAAGTAGAAGTTATTGTGAACGGAGGCGCTTCCGGCGGAGTCCAACAGCACGTACACCACCACTTCCACCACGGAGACGTTAAAACTCCAGCAGGACCCCACAACTTATTAACCGGAGCTTCAACTGTTGGAAGCGCTGTAATCGCCTCAAACCTCGGAAGCACCAATGGGTTCAACCCTGTAAGCGGAGTAGTTGGAGGAAATTACGGCGGTCAAACCCTAGCCAACTACGGCAGCACTTCCACTCAATTCTCAGGCCTAGGCACTTTCGCCACCAAACCAATAGTCGAAAACCAAGGCCCTCAAACCTTCGGCTCAGGAAACTCCTTGTACGCAAACAGCTTCGGCGCTTCGGTTGGCTCGTACGGAAACACAGACTTCTACAAAAAAGAGCTTGAACTTGGCGGAAATGGCGTCCAGAACAACTTGCTGTACGGTGGAAATAAATACCAAGAGGTTGCTCCAAGAGGAGAAAATTTCGATTGCGTCTGCGTTCCATACGACCAATGCCCAAACCACGAAGTAATTGGACGTAAAGACGACTTATATCTAGCTTTGGACCCCAGAAATTTGAAGAGCGACATCCAAGCCGAAGAGGAACGCGTTATCACAGATGCAAATGGCACCATGACCACAGTGCGTGTGGCCAAAGATGCCCCACTGAACTCAACCGCAATTGATGAAGCCAAAAAGAATGAAGCTAAGAAAGTGAGCAAAAGAGAGGCTCCTCTTGAGAAAGAACACAAGGACGGAACTGAAAAAGCCGAAGCTGTAAGTATTTCTTACAACTAAACTTTTCGTGACTAACATTTTATAATCCGACTACTAAAATAATGTAACAATGACATTTTCTCTGGATTTTCATGCACGACTTTAAGTTTCTCAACCATTTAATTATTGCACTTATTTCACTTCTTGTTGTTAATGGGCGAAACACCCAAAAAATATTTTGTGTCTTCATGAAAATTCAGGGTTTCAGGTGACTCCACGTCGTTCTACGGTACACCTCCGCCTCTTTGTTATGTACAGACTAAACCACTGACGACTGACAAAATTTAACAAAAAAAATGGTGCTCAGCCTCTAAAATCAACGTAATTTTGCAGCGACAACGCCAAAATTACAACAACAACAACAATTACAACAACAGAATCAAACCAACTTTTGGGGTTTCATTTGGTTTGCCATATCAAGGAGGCGTAGGATACCCTATAAACCCTTATGGCCCTAATCCCCATGTGAACCCTTACGGCCACTCTTTAGGAGGTTATGGCGGAATTAACCTAGGTCTGGTTTCGGTAAACCCCTTAGTTTCACTCCAAGTATCTAAAGATGATTACGGGGAAAAAGTCATTAAACCTTTTGTGAATCTCCATGTAACGCCAAACGACTTTCTGCTGCACAAATTCCACGATTTCTTTGCATACAAAAAAGGAGCCCTCCACAATAAAATTCACCACTACCACCATTATAAGCCTCCCTATCACCCCAGACCACCATATTTCCATGGGCCTCCAGTGCATCCACCAGTATATGATGGTCCTTACAGGGAAGGCCCCGAGTTCGAGCATTACGGGCCTCCAGGTCCAATCCATTACGCACCCTCTTACGAGCATGAAGGCCCTATTTTCGAAAAACCTCACTTTCCGAGCCATTACGAGGAACCTTCTTTTGGAGGCGGTTTTGGTGATGGTGGTTTCTTTGGGCGTGCCTACAACGCCTCAAATGTTGTCAGCGGAAACCATTTGTTGAAGCAATACCAACAGCAATATAACAAGAATCCTAATAATTACGGTTACGCTCAATATTTCTACGGCCAACAAACTAATCAGCAGAACCATGCAAATGCTTCCCCGGGTATATCTGCGAATAATTTTAACCCTCTTTTTTATCCTAATGCAGCTCAAGCTCAAAATGGCTATCAGACCCAAAATTATTACGATCAGACTCAAAATAACTATAATCAGGCTCAAAGTAACTACGATCTAACTCAAAATAATTATAACCAAGCTCAAAATACTTATCAGGCTCAAAATAATTATAATCAAGCTCAAAATGCTTATCAGACTCAAAATAATTATAACCAGCCCCAAAATTCTTATAACCAAGCTCAAAATAGTTACAATCAAGGTAAAATAACATTTGATCAAGACGAATACCAAGACAGTTCTTACGATTACCAAGATAATCCACAAAATGACTACGACCCAACCTACCAAAATTCTCGTGGTGGCAAATCCTTTAAATATCCAGATTCCTCTAAATCCCTGAAACTTCCCGAAGAGTCCTCAAAATCCAATTTTAAATTTCCTACCAGTAGGAGACGACGTGACGTCACTTCTTCTGAAACTTTAGAAAAGTCTGCGCAGCATGGAAAGGTAACACCAGTAAAAGCAGAACAAGCTTCCCGTTTTTTGGTGAGCAGCAAATTTAACCTCTTTTTTATTTATTTTTAGCGCCAAGCTTTCTACCAACAAGGAAGACCACAAACTTGCGGCCCAAGACACGTATGCTGCAAAAGACCATTGCGCCCTCATGTTCCCAACGTCGTGGGACATGGCCTCCCTCAGTGTGGCGCTAGACACTCTCAAGGCATCAATGGGCGCATCAAAAACCCTGTTTACGTCGATGGCGACAGCGAATTTGGAGAATATCCCTGGCAAGTGGCTATTTTGAAGAAAGATCCTAAGGAAAGCGTTTACATTTGTGGCGGTACTCTTATTGATGCTCTTCACCTTATTACGGCTGCTCATTGCATCAAGCAGTAAGTATTATTTTTTTGGTTTGGCAAAAATTTTCTAAAATTGCTTTTATCTTAAGGAAAAATTTCTAAATACCTTTCTTGTGTTACAGGTACACCAATTTCGACCTAAGAATCCGCCTTGGAGAATGGGACGTCAACCACGACGTTGAGTTCTACCCATACATCGAAAGGGACATCTCAGTTGTCCACGTTCACCCAGAATTCTACGCCGGAACTTTATACAACGACATTGCCATTCTTCGCATGGACAAACCAGTGGATTTCGTTAAATACCCACATATCAGCCCGGCTTGCCTCCCAAGCTTAGCGGATGATTACACTGGCACCAGGTGTTGGACCACGGGCTGGGGAAAAGACGCTTTTGGAGAATTTGGAAAGTACCAGAATATACTTAAGGAAGTTGATGTTCCAATCGTAGGGCACGCCCAGTGCCAGCAGCAGTTGCGCCAAACTAGGTTGGGCTACGATTTCAAGCTGCATCCTGGTTTTATCTGCGCCGGTGGGGAAGAAGGCAAGGATGCTTGCAAAGGTGATGGAGGTGGCCCAATGGTGTGTGAACGTAGAGGGTCTTGGCAACTGGTTGGAGTAGTCAGCTGGGGTATTGGTTGCGGCCAGTATGGAGTTCCTGGAGTTTACGTTAAGGTCGCCCATTACCTAGACTGGATCCGGCAAGTCGTTCAAAGATATTAATTTATTTCGTGATTTCATCTAGTGCTAAGTTATTTAATATTTAACAAAATTATTTATATCTAGATGTTAAGTCGTACATAGTCTGTAGGAGAATTTTTTAATTCGACTCAGGAATAAAATTTTAGATCTGGCCGAATCTTAACTGTAGATACTATTTTAAATTAAAGAAGGCCATTTAAAGTCTGAAGTTTGTTATACTAGGATAAAGATTTTTGCAATAAAATAATGTCAAATACGTCTTACTTATTTAATGATTACATTGTGTCCACTGAACGAAGAACACATGCTTCTAATATGCATGGAACATCATCCATTTGGGGAGAAATTGAAGAAGAATTTCGCAAAAATCGTACAGAAATTGAAAATTTCAAAAAGAGCCAAAGAACAAGTTGTCAAGTACCTTATAATCCAAAAGTAAAGTTTTTGGAAGAAAACGTTTTTGTTATTCTTGTGGGCATTCTTGAGGAGACTCTTAAAAAAGCAATCGATACCAACAGCTTAAAGGTACTAAAGTGCTTAAATATTTTAATTTAACTTCTAAAATACTCAATTTCAGTATCAAAAATCTCCATTCAACGCTATTGATTTCATAGCGGAAAGGCTTTGGAATTTAAACCCAAAATACCCTGAAAGAAACAGAGAACCGCGTTATCTATTTGATATGAAATGGGCTGTGGACAGCTTAGTTGTAAATCCAAGACCCTATTTTCCATTTTCTTGGATTTGGAGCAAGGAGTACGCAGCCACCAAAATTCAAGCATATATGAGAGGGCACTGGGTAAGAAGAAGACCTGAAGTGCAAGAAGTTAGACAGTTTTGGAAGGTTTTTAAGAAAGAAGAGCGAGGAGAAACTTGTAGCCAATTACCTTCCGTTTTGTTGCCGTATTTGCCGTTTTATGAAAAGCCTGAAAAAGAAATTAACCTACCTGACGAAAAATAATATTGTGTTTGCACTTAGGCAACCAAACTTACGCAAACCATGTACTATATAACGTTATAGTTCATAAGCACATGACAATTAAGTGACATATGTCAATGCTTGTGTGTTAACCTACAAATATATTAATATTAAATTAATTTTGTATTAGTGTAAAACAAAAAGTAACAGTTGCTACTAAAGAAGTATTTTTTGCGTAAATATATAATTTACATAACAGTTGTTTTTCTAAGGTAATAAAATGCCTTACAAATATATTGGCAAAACGTATGATTTAAAAGGAAAAACGCTATGGGAAATTGTGGGAAATTTAAAAAACTTTGGAGTAGGTCGTATAATTGCCAGAAATAGGTTCGAAAGATACCCGGAGCCCTCCTATATGAAAATCGTTAAAGTAGAAACATTGCCGAACCCTGAAACAGTTACTCTAGACGTAAGTTTACCACATAAAGTTAAATTTATTTGATCAAAGCATTAAATTTATAGGACCTACGTAAAGTAAAAGTCACCGTAGAAAAAACTTTTCGAGGTAAAACTTTCCCTAAATTAGTTACCATCGAATCGGCTAGCTACAAGCCAGACTATAAGCTTATTCCAAAGGATCAAGAAGCGGCCTATTGCAAAAAAATTGAAAAGACACCTGCAGAAAGAATTCTACCAAAAATGTGTGACATGCCCCCGCTTTTAAGTGAACTGGTAAAAAGAGAAATGCTCAGTAAAGGAGAAAAATTGACGGGAAGGCCACAGATGCAAATTGTACTGCAAGATGCCAATCAAAGTAACTATAGGATAGTTAAAGATGGAGAAGTACCTAATGTTGAGCTTGCTTACGGTGTGGGAAAAACAAACGCTCCGAATTTATACAAAGGATGTTTTTAGTTGTTTTAGGCTTTATTAAATAATAGTAGATTTGATTTCTATTTTTATTTCCAACCTAAAGTAGGATTATCTTTCAGTATTCAATATGCATTTTTAAGTGTTTTAAGCTGCAAACTTAGCTTAAGCCTACATATAAAATGTACTAAATTAGTGCAGTCCATCCTTAACCACTCTACGCATTCAAATGTATGTTACTCGGGCCACACACTACAAGAAAAATAAAATTCTTCCCATGATACTCCAAAGATGTTCAATTGGATTGATGTCAGGGTTGTTAACAGGTCATTCCATGACATCAAGATTTTCATCATCAAGCAAATTTCGAACAACTCTTGCAGTGGATAACAGATTGTACTTCAGTACTCCAGCAATATATTGTCTGGGTGTTAGTGTGCCATTGTCAAAGATATGTAAGGCCATAAGCCCATTCAAACTCATTCTACCTCATATCATCACCAAGCCACCTCAAAAACTCCAAAAGTTGTTCCTCCGGTGTTTGTAGACTCTTTTCCGACTATCATTGGAGTAAAGACAGAATTTGGATCTACTTTGATAAGAACATGGCTCCATGGGTTTATATCCCAACTTACATGTTCTGCTGCAAAATTTTTCCTTGCTCAGTGATGTGCTAATGAAACTTCTACTGAATAAAGGCTATTGTCTCACTTCTTGGAGCCAATTTTACTGGTAAGTTAAAAAATAAAATGAACCAGTCTGTGCTTGGTTTGCTGCTTCAAAATGGATCAAAAAGGCAAAAGCATTTTAAAAGAATCATGATGTGATATGACTTAGTCTTATATCACACAAAAACCCAACCAATTTTTATTGATAAATTAAATAAAATACATATATCAATGTTAATAATTTAAGGGAAATATTATCCAAAACAAACTGGGAAACAATACTAAAAAAGCTTACCCGAAGAAAACTTCAAAAACTGAGGATATAACGGCAAAACCAAAATACGAACAGCATAAGCTGGTATACTGAACAGTTTCGTGACATGAAAAACGAACTAGATGCGCTACAAATCATCTCAAAATACAGGGGTCTATATGCTCATGACCTACAAAGAAAGTATAAGGAAGCAATAATTTAAGCAAAAAGGACAAACACAGTTTACATATCCAGAGCTTCAAATAAGCAACAAGAAAGTCATAAACTCCATAAAGTAGATGCAAGGTGGCAGAAGGGACATAGGGCTTCATCCAGAAGCACTCTGAAACCAGTTTTTGAGGAACCTATTTAATCAACACATAGGAAATATGAATGCAGACGCCCCTATGCTCCTAAATAACGTAAAGGCCAACATTCTTAACTCGTTCTACTTGAGAGAATTTGAAGAGGAGGATATACTAAGAATGGTGAACAACATTAAGTCCAAACCAACCTACGATTGCCACGACTTCAACACCATTATACTTAAGCATACAATTCTCGAAATGGCAACTCCGCTGACTACAGTGATTAATGGATCAAACCGACATACGAAGGAGGAGAGAAGGACTCGCCAAGCAACTATAGACCTATATCAACAATACCGACATTATCCATGGTAATAGAGTCATTAGTGACTAGTGAGGTAACACAATATATATAACAAAAAAGAACATTATCAATGTATGACTTTCAATAAAATAAATCAAAAGTCTATCCCTTACTAGTTACTGCAAACTATTTTGGAATCTGTCCAAGCTAAGCAGACAGTAATAGCCTGCTGTGATTTAAGCAAAGACTTCGATAGTGTATCCCACCAAATATTAATTGACAAGCTATTCTACGTAGAAGAGAAGAGGCAGGGAAACCTGTGGCTAGCTGAAGAATAGCAGGCGCGAATTACCTACTTCTAAACAGAAACAAAACTCGGAGACTAACAAGGAGAGACAGCCTCTCAAAAAATTTCTGGAAGTATTCCTCTAGGTGGGATACGCATGTCAACTATGTTTGTGGAAGAGCCATCTATACCATAATGCAGCTGATGATGTTTGCAACTTACGATGTAGCCCTCGTGTCATACTATGCGAATTTCCAAAGTACAGTGCAATATTGGATAATAATCTGTGGAGTCTCCCCAAGTACACAGAAGGTGATGACTCAGCAAAAAAAGAGGAATTAGAATCCTGTGGGAAGTACGAGACCGAGCTTATTTACACAATGTGGTATTTTAACAATCACCAACATATATATAGTATATATAGGCTAACATCAAATACATTCACGAAAGAAGAGGTAACTACAACACGAACCAACAGATCCACAACCACGATACTAGAAACAAAAACAAAATAACGAAAGTATTTTATTATAGTATGTAGTGTTGCTATGACTAAATAAATACTTACTTACTTACTCATTTTCACAACATTTGAAAATGAAAACCTGTATATTTTTGGAACATACTTTGGAAAAAGGCTTTTAAATAAATCTAAATTTCTAAATATTTTTAAATAATACAATATAAGTAATAGGTGTTGTATAAAATAATACTAGTGGTATAACATAAGATGCTTAGGAAATTATTGCTCCACAGACTCGCTGACTTTATGTCTACGTTATCTAATTTTTACTTTCATATATATATATATCTCATAGCCTTCTACCATTTTAATGGTGTAGGCCGTTTCTCTTATTTGTTTTCTTCCTCCCGCATGAACCTTGTCCATATTTTTTTATTCATTGCCATCTTTTTGGCATCTCCCACTGTTTTTCCTCTTCCTTGGAGTATGTCTGCTATATCTTCGTCCCATGTCC
>JAUIMW010001749.1:0-11847 GCA_033557785.1 Enochrus cinctus
GTCGAAGTTCTTGCCGACTACTATCACATCATCCAGATAAACCAGGCACGTCTTCCACGTTAAGCCTTTCAGCACCAGGTCCATCAACCTCTCAAATGTTGCAGGTGCATTGCACAATCCGAAAGACATTACCATAAATTGCCACAAGCCATTACCTGCAGAGAAAGCAGTCTTTTCTTGCATTTTCTGCTGTAGGCGGGACTTCTTGTTTTTCTTAAAAAGTCTTACTTCCCTAGGGGAATAATTTTTTACTTACCTCCCGTTGTCAATGGCAACCACAAGTGAAATGAACTTACATCCATTAAACCAATACCAATGCACCTACAAGGCTGGTAGACTTCAGTATACAATCTTTTATGAAACATCCCAGAGATAGTTTTTTTCCTTCCAAATCATTGGCTTTGGACTTTTGTCATCGTAGACTATTTGTAAATTTATTCTCCAATAGTATTAGCAATAATTTTTAGGACAATAAATTTATCTTTACTAAGAAGTAGAATATTTCTCTGTAAATATTTTCATTGCTTGAGAATATCAAGGAGTAATAACTGAAAGGTTTGGTTATTGTGGTTTTATATGTTAGATCTAGGAATTCATTTCGTTCTCTATTATATGCATTACAGCTCCATTTTGATTGCAGGATAAACATTTGAGATTAACACTAAGTCCAATTTTGAATTTGTGTGCTGGTCTTAAATCGTGATTTGCTCTTAATCTATTAATTACTTTGATCATATTTTTTTGAACTGACCATTTTATTTATACCAAGGATACACAGGTAGAGATGGATATAATTAATGAACTTATCGAAGCATTCCTATACTGTTTTAAAGTTTATTTTTTATTGCATCCTGACAAGCTAAATTCTATCATGCTTTACCATTAATATATGGTCTATTTGCTTTATCATCTTTTGTCGTCGGATAATTGTGAAATACTGTGTAATTTTTCAACAAAGGTCATTAGAGTTGATGTTACTGTTGGAAATATTTTCTAATGTCAATATATAAAAAGTGGGCCAATTCACCCTATTTAAATTGATTTTTTCTTTGTTCAAAGCTAGTTAACATGTTACTGTTCAAAATTTCAATATTAGTAAATTGTTTATACATAGGATTGCAAAGAAAATTAAATATACTCAAGCATTGTATGATTTGGATATTATAGAATCCAATTTTGCAATTTGGTAAGACATATGATAGCACATAATTAGTTAATTTTGAATGGGGTGACTTTGGAAAGGAGTTGAGGTCTCTATATCTTGCTGATAAAAAGTCCTCTGTAGTATTCAATTTTCTCAGCCACTGCTTGTTTGTAAACATGCAATAAATAGGTACTGCTCAGTTCATCCTAGGTAACTTTAATATAAAAAAAATATTTGCAAATAATTTATTAGAGTTAATGCACTTCTCAACATAAATGTTGAGCTTTAGTTTCCACATTTACGTTGGAAAATTTACCGACCACTTTCACTTTCGACATTTGTCTGACACATCCTCCTTTAGACAGTGCTTTCTGTAGTCGTTTGCGATTATTCTGTTCTGGATGGTCATCATGAGTCCTTCTGTTTCAGGGTAGATTGAACCAAGTCAGCGAGCTCCTTCCTTCTAATGTATGATGTTGTCTTCTCTAGACTGCCAATCCAGAATATTATTATTATTATTATGTAATGGGCATCCAGGCCTAGCCTGTGTTACATATCAACCTAAAAGGTGTATTATACTCTAACGTCCTACTTGCCTACTGCAGCTCCAATGCTTGATGGTACTTGACTAGTTTGGTAGGGGCCATTTTTGCTATTGCTATTGTGTCACTGCAATACATAGTACATAGATGATGTTCCGTTGTTTCTGCTTCCTAATGGCAAAATTTATTGATAGACACTTCAGCCCCGTGAATACGCTTTGGTGTAATACGCACTTTGGTGTAATACGAAATGATGAATTTTTTGGATGTGTTGAGTCCACAATATTGTTCCTCTTTAATCCATTTTTGCAGTGCATTGTTTCTGTGTCCAGTGTGTGAGTCACATAATGGTTCTGGTCCTATGAAGTCCATTTGTGAGCCTTTTTTGGCAAGGGCATCGGTCTCTTTGTTTCATTTTAAACCCATGTGTGCCGGCACCCACATCAGCGTTATGCTGTTTGTGTTTGCCAGCTCGATGATTCTGCTCAGGCAGAGCAGATAATGCTGCTTGACTGTTTCTTAGAATATGGATCTCTCTCTTTTTGTATCCTCTTTTGCTTATTTCTAAGAGACACAGATCTATTGCATATATTTCTGCTTCGAAATCTATCGTGGTGCCGATAGCGAGCAATGTGGATCTTTTACTCCTGCGCCGGTGGCTTAAAAAGTTTTTAATCCATGTGTATACCATATGCTCAAGCAGTTTGGCTGGCCAGTCCTGTTTGTATTCAATTACTACTTTGAACTTGTGTTCAAAGTTTAATTTTATTGGCATGTCTGATATGGCCTCTATTTGTGGGGTTTTGATGATAGTAAGGTGTCCTCTATGATCTCTTGCTTTATATTTATTATCTTCCTGCATGCGAATGGCCCCCATGATTGCTTTCATTTTAATTTGAAGATGCAGAGGCGGCAATCCAAGAACTACCCCATCGATGCAGACAGGTTCTCATGCCTTTGGATTTTTTCTAGCATGTTCTGCACTTTTGTCAGCTAAACTACTGATGCATAAGTGATGCCCAGTATGATGATTGTTCTGTAGAGCCAGTATATCATACTGGGATGTAGTCCCCATCTTTTGCTAATTAGGCTTCTGAGATTTTCCCAACCAAATTGTTTCATGTGACTTTGCAGTCTAGCATCACTTCGAGGTATTTCACCTCTGTCGAGTTTTGTTTTAGTTCCATTTATTATGGGAGGATTGATTGTGGTTTTCCTGCTTTGTGAACGGTACTATTTCTATTTTGGCCGTATTAATATTTAACCCCCTTGCTTTGCGTCAATTTATTGTTAGGGTAAGCGCAACCTGCATTCTTTTCGACAGTATTCTGTTATTTTTGCCTTTTATTACAATGGCAAGGTCATCTACATAGCCGTGAACTACAAATCCTGTTGTAACTTTTAATTTTAATCGCATAAATCTCAGCATATAATAAATTAAATCAATTGAAATAAGAACCGTTGGATTCGATACACTTTTGCCAATGAGAAGTAACATTAAATTCTGGTGTTCTGGAATCAATAAATTCTCGGAAGCCATTTTTGACAGCATCGAGATTGTTGAACACTTTCTTCTGTAGGAAGTAATCGAGGTGTTTAAAAAAATGATAATTGGTTGGTGAGAGGTCCGGTGAATATGGTGGGTGAGCCAAAGTTTCATAGCCTAATTCTGCCAGTTTCCACAACGTCAGAAGTGCGACATGTGATCAGGCATTATCATGAAGAAAGATGGTACCCATCCTGTTGACAAATGCCGGGTGTAATTCTTGCAATTTTCAATGCATTTCGTGTATTTCTTGACAATACTTTTCGGTTTCGCCTGGATTCAGAAAGTTATAGTGGATCAGACCGGCTTGTGACCACCAAACTGTCACCATGGTCTTTTTTGGGTGCAACATTGGTTTTGGAAAATGCTGTGAAGCTTTGTCGTGGTTTAACCATTTAACCATATACTCGTACAAAAATATTTCTCGCAACTGCTTCTTTTCCATTTTAAATTCCATGGATGACAATGAGTAGAAATAATAGATATAATAAAAAAAAAACAGAGAAATTTAGAGTGAAGTGTACTCGTTCCATGAATTATGATAGTGAATGCACAAAATAGGTGTTTGCAAAAACAAAGCAAAAAGTCAAATAACGCAAAAACGTCATTATTTTCTTACCAACCTAATAGAAGGTTATCCATGACAATTGGCCACAAGAGTGGAGATAGTACATCTTCTTGAAGACAGCTTCTTTGTGTCTTTCATTTATACTTCTCCTAAGTTTGCTTTAATAGTGTGATTGTTTAGCATGGTTTGTATCCAGTTTACAATCGTAGGGTCTTTTCTTTTGGGGGCCGCCAAAATGGGCTTGTGTGAGGTGTTATCACGTGCCCCTTCTACATCCATAAATGCACATAGTGGTATATCTCCGAATTCTATTCCCTTTTTGATAGATCTAGTTAGGTTACATAAGGCTGTTTCGGTTGATTTAGCTTTTTGGTAGATGTATTACCTCTTGTGTAGCTGGACCTTGCTCGGTCCAATTCTAATTTTGTAGTCCACTATTTCTTCTATCATTTGGATGAGGATAGGTTGATTGGCCTATATGAATTCTGTTATTCCTGTTTTTAAGGATCTTTATCAGGGTTGGTATAAAGTCTTCAATTTTTGCAATATTGCAGGGAATATTTTGTCTGCAGATTTGCAGTGGTTCAAGGTCAGGAGTGAAGATTATGTTTGTGTTACGTTTTGTATTTGGAGTTGGATGTTTCACCCTTTCCTCTGATTCACTTTCTTCTATTTCCTATATTTTGCAGCCTGAGAAATGTGCTGCCACTTCCAGAGTTTTTTTGCTGCTGGTCCTGCCGCAGTTCGATTTCTGCTGGTGTGTATTGTTCTCGTTGCTGCGCTTGGGATTTCTGTATTCTTCTGGTTTTGTTGGGATACATTTGACTTCAAAACATATGTACATATGGTACAAAAGTGACTCACCTCTTTGGTATTACTACTTCCCCCCGCAATTTGTGGTGCACATTGGGGTGGCATCCCAGGATCATGGGGATTCTGTGTATTTTGCTGTACCTGGTCAGTTCTTCTATATCCCTGGTTGAAGCTTCATCCCTCGGAAGGTAGACTGAAGCTATGATTACTTCTCATCTTTCTCCTGGGGTCGGTACTCCCATCTGGATGGCTACCAGGTCTATTTGGCTGAAAGTTAGAATTAATAGAAAGTTAATTTTGTGCGCTATTAGAATGGCAGTTCTTAGTTTGCTGCTGCTTCTGTCGTATAGTAACTTATCTAGAGATGAGGGTCCCCCCTGCAGCTTGGTTAGGCGACTTGCCACTGCTGCTCCCCTACTTCTTATTTCGATGCTCCTAAATTTGTAGAAGGTTTTGAAGCTTACCTGCTTGAGATTTTATAATGTCCCGTGGCTCACTGAGAAGGTGAGCACCGCACAGGATTCCACCATTTTACAACGCATCACCTTCCAGCTCCACACGTCCATCTATGGATTATGAGCATCCATCATCTTCAAGATGTTGTCCGAGGGGTGGGAAAAGCCCCACTTCCTCTTCAACCATCCTCACCTGTGGTTCCTTGAGCGCTGTGGAAAAGTGATCCAGCCACTCTTTCGTCCACCCTTCCAGATAGGTGATAAGCAGCTAGTTTGTGGCTGATGCCTTAAAGTTTCGGATTGAATCCAAATTCAGATGTCTATGGGATTGCATGGAGGATAGCCATCGAGGATGATCTTTGTGGATTATATTATATGGCCACTTTGATCCCTTTAACCACCTTTTTGTATTTCTTTGGCTGAGCCGAAGATTCCGTTTTGATTTCTTTGCCGCCTTTTTTGTTGACAGGGGAGTTCTGCCGAAGTTTGGAGACCTTTGCTGCTTTTTGCCTTTGGCAGCACAAAAAATTAATATTTTGACACATTTACTGAAGTTTCGTGAGGTGTACTGCACTAAAAACTGTTAACTTTAGATAGATGAGACATTATTACTTTTTAAAACGTAGCTTGGAAGGCATCCAAATAAATATATAAAAAACAGGTTTACCGTTTAAAAAATCATAAAAAGTAATTGTTTAACACATACCCTGTATAGCTAAAAATATTTTAAAATCTCTCTTTTAGACCCCATCGAATGTTTGTTTAAACATTGGTTACATTAATCAGTGATTAAGTTATTGTGAAAATAATGAAATAGGATTAATTCAGACCTATTAATGGCAGATGTAAAAATAATTTTTCTTTAAATTTTCAGATTTTCTGCATAATGCTGGTATAATATACAGAGATTTGAAACCTGAAAATATTCTACTCGATAAAGACGGCAACATTCAACTTATAGATTTTGGCCTATCGAAGTGGCTGTCCTATGGGAGCAAGACAAACACTTTGTGTGGAACTTTACGTTATATGGGTATGATTATAGTTTAGTTGTACAGAAAGACTATTAGAAAAGTTATATCTTCACCGAAAATAAAATAATCTTATATTTAAACAGAAAAAGACAATAATTTATTTTTAATTGAAATACATTTTAATAAACTTACTGTTAGAAAGTTTTCAAAACTATTAATAATGCATACTCTCAGGATTTTTGAGCTGTGATTAAGTATAAGTATTTTGTTACATTATTAATTTAGTTAAATAGATTTGCTTGCATATAGTGGTTAAATATCCAATAATTTTCTTGAAGGTCATCTTATAACAACTTAAAAAACATGAATGCTAGAAGTCAAATTTTTGATCTTACTATGGAAGGGCGTCAAGTTGACGAAGCTGTAGCAAGTATCTTTCATACCGTTTTATTTCATAGATCACTTGGAAAATTTTTTTATAATGCAGAAGGTAGCTATTCTGTGGGAACTGTTGGCTACTCAGACGTAGACTGTAATTTCATTGATTTAACTTATGTCTGTTGCACATCAAACCGTCTTGATAAAACACTGAAAAAAGAAATTTCAGATTTTTCAGAAATGTTACGTGGAAGTGACAGTACTGGTATGGGACAAATTAGCCTTGAATTTTTCCAAAAGAAACCCAGTAGATGGTTTCAACCAGAATGTATACCTTGGGAGGTATGGACTGTCAGGTTGGAGCTTATTTCTCTTAATAGTGAAGATGAACGACAAGTTTGTAGAGAAAAAGTAGGTGAAATATTAACTGATAAAATTTTGTACATAACAGAAGTAATGAACCGTCATGATTACTTACCTAAAATGCCAAGTCAGTCTGAATTAGATATGATATTTGATACATCATATGAGGATATTCAACCATACCTGTTTAAATTAAATTATTCTAGTTCAGGTCCGTCCGCTAGCACTTCTGTTGGATCTACAATGAAAAAATTGATTAAAGAGACATTAGCATTTTAAATTTTCATTATTTTGGTTAGTAATTTAAGTAAATTTCATAGTTTTTGGTAATACAGTGATGTGTTACTTTATTTTATTAATAAAGCTTGGCCTTTTATGAGGTTGATTTACTTTCATTTTTTAGTTTAGTTAGTTTTTATATGTTGAAAATAACATCATATTAAATTACAAAAATTTAACCCAATGTGCTAATAATTGTTTTGCGTCATATAAATATGAAGTATTTTTCTTTTTTAATAATATATTCCGAGCTATGCAAGATCCTTTCACGATTTTTTTTTTCGAAATGATATCCTCTTGGTATTTTTGCAATATTTAATGTGTGCAAAAACAGATTTTATATTTTTGCTGTAACATTTTCAGTTAGAATAAAGTAAACTACATCTCGACATTTCACTATTCTGAAAATTGCATTAGGAATTGAGGAGGTTAGTATATAATTACCCATTTATTGCAATGAATTGTACCATATAAAGAGGTTAACATATTAAAACATAAACTTACATATTTGCTTATTTTAGTCAGGTGTTAAGTCAAAATGTATTCTTTATAAAAGCAAATAGTCAATTATGGGTGTCTTCAATTTATTGCATTACATATTTTTAAACAAGATATTAGGGTGGTAGGTAAATAACTGCACTTTATTAAAATTTCAAGTATTTACAGTATGTATATTTTGTAATAAGAAATATGTGAAACTAGTAAATCAACTAGTACTAAATGAAATTTGCTTAAAAATCGATAACAACAAACTTACTGATTTATTTATTGTTTTCTTACAGAAAGTCTCAGAATCACACCATTAATCTTTTAAAGATATGACTGAATGTACCATATTCCAGTGAACCAATTAACAAAAAATATTAAAAAATTTTGATCTTTATTTATATTGTCAAACAATATAAATTCAACTTAACATCACAAATTTTTTTACACTTAGGTGTATTTTTTACGTTCTATAACAATGTTTTTTACATTGTATACAGTTTCCAAACTTCAATACAGAAAACTATTTATGATTTTCCTTGTCTAATAACTACTAAGAGTGTGGAATATTGGAATGAACGTCCAATGAATTTGGTGATTTAAAGGAAAAGTTTACTTGTATTTACAAAAATATGTTAAATGTAGGAGAATGCTTTCACTATATTTAAATTTTTGTGCTAAAGTATTTTTGGAACAAGAGTATAAAGGAAAATATGCTTATGACACTAAAAAAATCTACTAAAAAGAATGCTGCAAAACTTTAAAAGTGCAGTTATTCTTCTTTCAACCTAATACACTTATTAATTAAACATTTATGATGAATTATTAATAAATCAATAGCAAATAAAAAAATTGGCTCTGATTTACATTAATTTGCATAGATTTAATTCCATTTTATTGTAGTATTACTGATTTTACTTTATACAAGTATAATTGTGATTGAAATATAACTATCAGTAACTGGATTTTTAGAAGCTCTATGGGTGAAAAATTTGGTGAGAGTATTAATGCTAGTATGTTTTGTTTATTTTTATAATTTTTTTGAAATTTTATGCATAAAACACTGAAAATGTATTAGTATTTTATATATATATTACACCAGCAAAATTATACTTTTTATACCTAGTTTAGATAACCCTCAAAAAGTTTTTTTTAATATAGTAATAATTCACTATAAAAAGTAGGATTTTTAATAAATTGGTATTGTCATTCTTTAATGACAGTTACCCTTCGCATTATAAGTTTAGAAATTTAGAATTATAACAAGTGATAAGTGAGTTATTCAGTTAGGGTAAATGTAATATTATATTTATTTAAAAATACAAAAATAGAAGGACCAATTATAAAAAAATAAATAGCATTATTCTTTACAAGTCTTTTTTTTTTCGCCATGACGTAAACAGATTTTTTTCTGATAAGCTTCAATACTTAATC
Organism: Enochrus cinctus; assembly: GCA_033557785.1. NCBI lineage: Eukaryota > Metazoa > Arthropoda > Insecta > Coleoptera > Hydrophilidae > Enochrus > Enochrus cinctus. The sequence goes on from JAUIMW010001749.1 coordinate 8,983, forward strand.
ACATATGCAAGCAAATCTTGTTAGATTTTACTTTACTATGTTTTAATTACAAATAAAATTTGTGAACCTGATAAATGAAGTACCACAATTTTGTATAAATAAATAATTAGTACTTAGTCTTGTTGATATTGTAATTTCGGAGTTATATATAAAGATCTAAGAATATATTATATGGCATGTCAGTGAAACATAATGTGTTGTAAGGATTTTTGGATTAATGTAGATTATAATACGAACTACTTTTTATGCATTTTAACAAGCACAGTGTCTTTTATTTAGTGTTCTTTTCTAAAATAGGAATAACAAAATTATATAGTAGATTTTTAATAACATACTATTTCTGATGTACATACCTGTGTATAGATAGCAATTAATGTTGTGATGTTAAGTCATAAATAAAGACTTATTTATTTTATAAAGTTAGAAGATTATTGTATAGACTTTTCATTCATAAAATATATTTTTTTGTTTTTTTTTAAATTTTGATATATAACTTCACTGGAACATCTGTATGCTTATTTTGTTTCTAAATTACATACCTCATCCTTACTATTCCTACAACTATGATGACTCTAGAAAAATAATTTGTTATATAGATGATTGCTGTCTGGTTTCCCATTTCATAAAATATTTCAAATAAATATGTAATAGAAAATTTTAATTTCTTTTCTGCTTGAATATTTTCAATCTAGTTATAATTTTTTACAATGGTAACAAAGAAGTATAAATATATAGACCACAGCAATTGCAATCTGATACATTGAGTGGCATAAATCTTCATAAACACTAAAATTACTCTTAATTCTTTTAATAACAACTTACTAAGAACTTCAAGTTCAGCTTGAATAAAGGTACAAACATTAAACATATAACCAGTTATATCACTGGAAAAATTACAACTAAGAGGAGATCTATATTTTAAGTTACATATTCAGTTAAAATCGAATATAACTACATTAAAGGGACCATGTTACTACGGACGCTATAGCCAGTAGTTGTTAGAAGCAATGTACATTAACACAAGTATTTGTTTGCCATTTGGTCGTAATAAACGATGTCGTTATATCTGGTTTCGACTGTAGTTTTAATATTTTATGAACATTTATCTCCTTATGTAAGAAACTTTTGTACATTTTATTTATTGAATAAAATATTTGGTGGTAAATTTTGCTGGTAGTGTCCATTATAGTGCTTCATTAAAAAGAACAGCAGGTAAGTGTTACTTTTTGTTTCAGCTCCAGAGGTAGCTAAACTTCAGCCTTATGGACATGCTGCTGACTGGTGGAGTCTGGGAGTCATTGCTTGTGTTATGTTAACTGGGCAGGTAGGAATTTATTTTTATTAAAAGAACATTGATTTATTTCTGTACAAATATATTAAAAAAAATCTTTTTATTTTTGTTTACTGAGTTGCACATACTTGGGCTGCAAGTAACAGCTAGTAATGCAATCGGGTAATTTAAATCTGAATCATGGAAAACTTATAAACTTAATAAAAAGTATCTGAAAACTGATTAAAAAAACAAAAAAAACTTTGAATCAAATGCAATTCCCAATTTTTCAATCAAAATCGTGATCTTCAGGGGGAAATAAATATAAAATGTTTTTTATAAAATGTAAATAGGAAACAACTAAATTAAAAAATGAAAATGTTCGTGTTTGTATATATAACAGTGTGCTTACTTTATGTTTTTTATTAAATCATAATAATTGCAGTTGTAAGCCATCTTGTTTAAAATAATCTTTTTGTTAATTTAAGCCTAGAGATAAGATCCGTCCAAGAAAGTACTGACAGATGGGACCGTAAGTTGACGAAATCTGGGAGATGGTAATTACAATTGGTTGTATGGGTAAATTTTGTTTGTGTATGGCCAGTTGCATATTATCAACTATTGATAACTTAGTTATGGAAGATTTAGAGGACATTTGTTAAAAAAAATTAAACCTTTTTATTTTCATAATGTTGATTATATAGTAACTACTTATCCTTTAAACAAAATTGACGAAATTAATTCTACATTTAACAGTTCTAAAAATAATTTAAAATTCACTTTTGAAGCAGAACATAATAATTCTTTACCATTTTTAGACACTTTAGTAATTAATAAATATAATCAAATAAAATAGACATTGTGGTACCACTCTCACACAACATCGCAACAGGGCAGAAGAACATAATCCCACTCTACCTGATGGCTCGCCGGCTATTATTAGGAGGGCTGCTGTTAGGAGAGAAGACACCAAACGTATGAAATGGACTTGAGAGATGAACATTGAAGTTATCCGAGCATTCTACTACGTCAATGGGTGTCAAGATGATCCACTACTAGGATGGAGATATTCCTTTCATGCGGAGTTTACCAGGAGACATCCGGAGATGCACGTGACGGAACAAAATATTGCAGTCCATAAGAATGTCATCATCCGAAAGAAGTACTTAACACCTGAAGAAATCGATGGCATTCGGAGAGAAACAGGAAACGTACTTCAACATCAGGATGCGTATCAACAAAATGAATCCACAAGGCAGGAAGATACGGAAGACGGCCAAGAACTTCAACAACACCAACACCGAGATAATGATTCACAACACCATCAAGATCAGCAGGATCTGGATTGGCAGGACATCAAAGAGCGGTTTTTGAGCAGGATGGCATACTTTGAGGAAACAACACCAAGAGAGAGACCAAGACTGCTGGTTCTTCGCAGGATATGGAAACTGGGAAACGTGCTGTCAACTACGGACGCGATACTGGACGAACATCTCAGGACGGAAAGCACCATAGGAAAGATACATCTCGCATTGTATTGCGCTGCAACGGTTGTCTTGGAACTCAACGGTCAAAAACCTTACCTTCCTCGATGC
>JAUIMW010001750.1:0-11847 GCA_033557785.1 Enochrus cinctus
TTCAGCGCCATTTTTATTTTTGTTTGAAATTGTATTTGGATTTGGATTATTAGATAGTTTGTTTTGAACTAAACTCAGTATTTGGTGACTTTACTTGAGTTAACAAATTGTTGTCTTAGATTTGCCAAGGTAGTAGAGCACCCAGCATGCAACAAACTTGTGATTTATAATTAGTTTTGTCAATGGGTGTTTTTGCTTGTAATTTAATTGTGCAATTCTACTGATATAATCCATGTTTTGTCTAGAAACACATTCAAAGATTTTAATCTACTTTTACTGGATATTGGTTGATGTTCTTTTAAGTTGTTTAATTCTTAAGTAAATGATTGACTTTGGGCCAATTTCAACTGACTTAATTCCTCAGTCTAAAGAGTGCTTTTAAGCTTAAGATCACCATTTTTTGCGGGTTTTGCTTCGAGGGTGAAATCACCAGTAGGTTTGAAAGGTGGTGGCCAATAGGTTTTGTTTAATTTGAGCCAATTTGGTTTTGAGGACCAGGTGGAATTTATTAAAACTTGGGCATGAGTTCAACAGTGGTGCAGTGTGGATGTGTTATGCGAATCTGTTACAGCCAATATGTGTGACGACAGATTTTATATAAATCTTGCCAATAAACTTCTTCCTTGTCATTGTTTTTTTGTTTTGTTTTTAATGATAAGAAGATAACAGTTTACAGTATTAAAATGAAGAAATCAATTGATGACAACATATTTAAGACGAACATGTCCATAACATAACATTACTCAAGGTGTTAGAATAATCAGTGCAGTTAACGAAATTCATAAAAACGCTATTTATATAATTGATAGCTCCTGCAAAAGCCCAAATGCCTAAATTTAACTGTTAACCGAGATAAACGTTAAAAGATGGTGATAACCTCAATTGCTGAATGAAAAGTATTACCTGGCTTTCTGGGATGTTTTGTATTGCACCAAAACCTGCTCTATGTCCTTACATAACACAGTTATAGCTTCTTTTGTCGTTAGTCCTACATCTTCCAGATTAGTTTCTTCCATTTTTTGAACATTGGTTATGTTTTGACGTTTGACATTGACATTTGAATGGTTACGAAACGTCAGTTTGCCAAAAGGCTGGTTCAAACAACTCCAGTCCCACGGACGTTATAACCGCCTTGTTTGTTTTATATTTTGTTGATTTAATGATAACAAAAATTGTAGAGAAGTAAGTGTTTAAATTTAAGCAGCAGTCAAAAGATTGCATTATCCACCTTTTCGGCTGTTGACTAAACATTTAATACCGACAATAAATTGTGTGTAAATTATAAATCATTGATTGAGCATATATGCAAATAAAATAAATCTAGTGTATTAATATTTAAATAATTTTTATTAATGTTACGACAAATATTAAAATCAAACTAATTTAATTTTTTTCTGTTTTTCGTTTATTTGTTTACTGATAAAATATTGTTATGTGAACGTCCCACGGTGCCCAAGGTCGTCTCATTTGTACCGAACACCTTTTGTGTAGAGCGGCAATGGACAAAAGCGAGTGGATCTTCGCGCAAACGGTGTGCCACTCTTCAGTGATAGCTGTTTAAACAGTTTGTGGTTAATATTTTTATTTGTGCGTTTCGCGAATAGGAAGTGTTAAAATGGCAGTGAATGTTGTGCAATACGAGCAGAAAATAAAGAAGCTCTTGGAGGAGTTCCTGGTGCCGAATTTTCAAATAAGAAACGATGCATATCTCAACTCCTTATTATCACATTTTTCTGGCAAAGACGATAAAGGTAATTTGCGTTTCTAACAGATAACAACTCTGCCCTCTGCACCAACAAACAACACATTTTGTTTATTGGTTTTCTCATGAAACTCACTTGAATTATCTAATATTCAAATATTGGTAACTGTAAAGTGCAGCGTTATCAATGCATTTGTATCTTACATGCTTGTACATATTTACAATTTATATGAGGAAGTACGTTTAAATAAATACTATGCAAAAAAAATAACTAACCGAAGCTAAGAATAGAAACTTTTGTAATATATATTTTCTTTTTAAATTTAATTTATAAAATGTAACCAATTCATTTCATACTTAAAACAACGCTAGTTGTTTTTTGCTTCATTTTCTCTCTAACATTTTTATGTTAGCGTTCTTGATCTTGTTATTGCACTAAATGACCTTTGTACATCTTTTTTTGAATGACATTTGGTTTGTGTCAAATTTAACATTTGTGTGACAGTTACTTAACCTCAAATGCTGTTAATGTCAAAGTTGTCATTTCATTTGTATCCATGGGAACTTTCTTCATATGTCTCTTCTGAGCACATCTGCATGGACATAATGGATTCTATTATTTTTCCATATGAGATAAGTATTCCATGTTAAACATTTAGCTATTTAGCTTATATTTCTATGTATACTTAGTACTTCTCCTTCTAAAAATATTAGATTATATCTTCTCTTTTTGTTTTCATATTCAACATTTTTCTCTTCTTTCTTTGGATTTGGATATTCCTTTAGCCAGACAATCTATATGGGCTTTGTAATTTAGTCTTCCATCCACATGCAGCTCCAAGAATTGAACATGAACTCACAGAAATACTGTTACTGGTTACTGTGGACAATACACCCTCCCAGACTGCTGTAAATTTTATGGCTTATCCATGTTCAGCTTCACATAATGGCCCTGAAACCAGTCTTCCTTTTTCTTCATTGTACTCACAGCAGTGTTTTTGATTTTTCAACATTTTCTTTGCTACAAACTATGGAGGTGTCATCAGCATATAACACCACAATATAAGTTATTTATGTACACTATGAATAAAAGAGGCCCGAGTGTTGATCCCTACAGAACTCCTCTCTCAGTACACATCCATTCTGAATAGGTGTCACCCATCACAACATGTTGCTTTTCAGATCTGACCATGCTTCTTGTTCCTTGTAAGGTCATCTTTATGATGTTTCTCAGTTTCCTTTCTAATCGTAACTCGTACAGCTTTCTTCTTTTGATTTTGTCATAGACCTGCTTGAAATCACCTATTTTGATATTCTCCTTTGATGTTCTCTGATTTCTCTGTTATCACATTATTTATGTAGGTAGCCATCTCTTCATTCTCTTTTTATCCCCTGATATAGATTTCTTATTTCATCAGTTTTGTAGTTCTCTTCGATACCCTCCTTCAGCATCCTATTTATCCTCTGAGAAACAGGATATCATCTTCCTTCTCTCTTTTAAGGCCCTTCTACAGTCTTCATCAAACCATATCTTTCTATTTTCTTTATACTCCTTGTTGTATCTTTATGCCGTCTTTCCCATTATTTTCTTTAGTTCCCTCCATCATTCATCTATGTTGTCCTTCTTCACTATGCTTTCCATCTCTGTTTTCATGTCTCTCTTGTAATTTATTTACTCTTCAGGTTGCAATCCCCTTCTCCTTTCTCATCTTCTCTTTCTTCCAATTTCATTTCAAGCTTTGGGAATTATCTCCTTTATTCTTGCTCCTACCACGACGTGATCGGTGTTTTCAGTCTGTTTTCCCTTATTTCCCCTTTCACTGCCATTCTGCTTGTAAGGATCGCCCTGATCTCTGCTTCATGTTTGTTTTTGATTTTCAACCTCTTTATTACTATATTGTAGTCTTTTTCCATCCTCTCTGTTCTTTCTTCCAACTTCTCTATTCTATCTATTAGTGCCTGCTTTTCTTTCTCCCATTCATTTTCCTTTTTTTTCCATTTCCATTCGCATCTCCTGTTTTCTATTTCAGGTCTCTTGTATTTTGTTCCATTTGTTTAATTATCCCTTGCAACATTCCTTTCAGTTCATCCATCCTTTCGAGCTCTTTCTGTTTGTCCTCCTCAATATTTGTCTTTTCACTATTTTCCAATTCCTTTCTTCTCTGTTTTGGAGATCTTAGCACCTTCTTACTCTTTCCAAATAATACCTATTTTGCAAAGCAAAGAATTATAGCTCATTAACAATCTTAAAAATAAAAGCAGGTATGTTTATGGATTAAACACTATATTAATAAAAGAAAAATTCTTTCTGCCTATATTAAAACATTTTTCTATGTTATATGGCGGAACTGACTAGCATATTTTTTATTTTGGTACAAAATTTCTTCAGAGGAAGCTTTCTTGTGTTCTGGGTTCAGTACAACCTGTGAATAGGGGATTTGTACATCACTTCCACCTCTTATCAAATAGAAGTGGTTTTCTGAAATTCTTCAAATTGTCAGCATTGATGTGCACATATTTCATGCTTTGCATGATGTACTCTGAAGGTATGGTCAATATTTTGAAGTGTTTAAATTTTTCATTACAACTCTCTGTATACTGCATACCACACATATAGGCCTTTATAGCCTGTTTTTGTGGCACGATGATGGTTTGAGCTGCTGGACTTGCTCCCCACAATGAAATTCCATATGTTATGGAATATTGCAAAATATGCTATCTTTGCTCTTTCTTCACTCACGACCTGCTTGACTCTTTGCACCGCATATATTGCTGAGAGAAGCCTTTTCTGAAACCCATGTCAGTCTTGTAGCCAAGTGCAAGTAGTTTTAGACTTGTTTGTTCCATTGATGATGTTTGGAAGGTTGTGATCTGTGTTTTTTCTTGGTTGACCTTCATTTTATTTCTATTACCTGAGCATGATGGTCAGATATATTGAAATTTAAAGTAAAAACTTTTTTATCTTTACTGCTTTATTGTCTATAAACACATTATCTATATAGGACTTTGTCTTTGTAGTTTTTCTTGATATTTCCTGCAATGCTGGTCTTAGGTGAAAGATCTCTATCAAAATGATAAGTCTCTTATTCTCGAATTCTTTAGAAAGCAGATATTGAAATTCCCAGCAAGATAAAATTGTTTATTATTAAAATTATTTGATAGGTAGTCCAGAGCGCTGTGCATTATATTATAAGCCTCTTCATCCTGTCCTGGCAATAATTTGGATCTTGACAAGTCTTGTTTTTTTAATTCTGAATTGCTTCTTCAACTGACATCTAAGTACCAGGACCATGACATTTTTGTGTATGGTGACTTCAACATAAACTTGAATAAGAACAGCAGAGATCAAGGTGCTTTTCTAGATATCATTAACGCAAATAATCTTGTCACAACAATATCAAAATGCACTCCTCACAAATACAAAGCAATTTGAAGCCTACAATATAAATACATCCCTATCAGACCATCACACATAAATACTAAAAACATAGTTTAGTTTATAGTTTATTCTTTGCTAGTATCATAATACATCATGTTATTGATGACAACATAATCCTCTAAAGTCTCTTTCGAGACTAGCACAAGGTAGCAAGATGAAAATGCTTCAAATTTCCATTATCAAACTAAATATTTGATCAAATAACTTAAAAGTTTGAAGAGCCAAAAAATATTTTTTATTACATACCACTTACACTTCAAAATGCACCAAGAAAACTCCGCACTTATCCTAAGTAAAAAATTAATTCGTTCTGAGCAGCACTATTGCAGAGTGACTTCTCTGACCTCCATTCAGCAACGGATCCAGAATCTTCCCTGGAGGAACTGTACAACACAATTCACACAATGAACTCTTGGTATACCAACAACAAGAAGGAATGGATTACAAATAATACAAAATAATAACATCATGCATAACCAAAAGAATGTTATATAATTATCTGAGACTTGGCCGGATTGAGGGAGAATCTTACAAATAATATTGTAGCATTCTGAGGAGGACTATAAAACAAGCAAAAATACTCTACAACACCAAACTAATCTCAAACTCCATGCTTCATGGATCTATCGAAGGCCTTCGACTCCATAGACTTCCAGGTGCTGCTGTGGAAGTGGGAATATGCTGGTGTACGAGGAGTGACTTTAGATCTAATAAACTCCTATATAACTAATAGACAACACTGTGTGAAGCTTGTTGATGATAATGAAGTCAATTTTACGTCTGACTACACTGAAGTTAAGAGAGAGGTTCCACAAGGATCCATTCTGGGGCCTTTGCTCTTTGTGATATATATAAATAAGATTCCACTACATGTTGACGCACCAGTTGTCCTCTACGCGGATGATACTTTGGAGGTGTATGCGGGAAGCAATGAAAGTGACCTTAAACTAACATTAGTGAACACCATCAACCAAATGCAAGTGTGCTTCGAGGCACATCAACTCAAAATGAACCTAAGAAAGACAGAATTACTTATTTTCTCAGCAATACCAACTATGGATCACCTGAAAATTAGGTACGACAATAATGAAGAACTTACCTCAGTGTCTGCAACTAAATTTCTTGGAATAAAGAATGGGAAGATCGAAAATTCAAAGGGCTTCTCAGGGCATTTCTGGAAGACAAAGTCTTCTACTCAACAGAAGAGTTCTCTTTTTTACTTTGTAAAGGAAAAGAAAAATAGTATGTTTATAATTATACATACAAACTGAGAGACCAGGAAATAGCCAGAAAATACGAGGAAGCACTAGAACTAAAGATCGAGGAACACAAAGAGGTATATGACACTGAATGTATGTGGAATACTTTAAAGGATGACATATTGAATGTGATTAAAGAAATATATGGGAGTTACATAGTAAATTAAAGTACAAAACAAACATCATGGAGATAAAGGAAATAAAGACACAGATAAAGAAGAAAAAGGATACATGGCAAACATAACTTAACAACAGAACAACGGAGCAACATGAATTGTACAAGAATGAAAGAAAGAAGACAAAAATATGATGTTACAATCAAAGAGGCAGACATGGAAAGAGTTTGATGAGAAAATGGAACAAAGTAGTAAAGAGAATCATAAACTGTTATACAAGGTAATAAGATCGCAACAAAATAGAAGAACATATGAACCCCAGGGTATAAAAAACTCAAGAGGGGAAATACAAAAACAGATGATATAATGAACAGATGGCAAGAATACTTTAGAGACCTACTTACAGTGGAACATGTTGAAACAGAGGAAAAAATCATATCTGAAGAAAAGAATGATGAGGACATAACATTGAAAGAACTCCAGGAAACCATAAGAAAACTGCATAATGGGAAAACAACAGGACACGATGGAACAACTGCTGAAATGATTAAAAAAAATGGGAAACAAGGGGAGGAGGTATTGCACAGGATAATGAGGAGGGAGGTATGGAGGACGGAAGAATTATCCGAAGATTGGAGAACAGCACTTATAGTGCCAATATATAAGAAAGGAGACAAAAAGGAATGTGATGTAGGGGCATAACACTACTGAGTACTATGATGAAGACTCTGGAACAAATAATAGATAAGAAAATCAATCCGAAACTAAAAGAAACATTAGAAGAGGAACAGAGTGGTTTTAGGAGGGGTAGAAGTATACAGGATCACATCTTCAGCATAAGACAAATCGTAGAAAAAAGACATGAAAGAAAACTATCCACATACCTAGGATTTATAGACCTTGACAACAGAAGAAGGTAGATAAGAAGACATTGAGAATAATAAAGACAATCTACAGTAACAACCAAAATAGAGCCCCACCCTATTTTACACATATATGAACGAAATTATTAGAGTTTGTAAAGCAGAAACAAAAGGGGTGAGGGTTGGATACAGGAGTGTGCTACCAGTGGAGATGAAGATGGGCGCATTTGCCAGCAATGTAGTGTTAACAAAACCAACCAGGAAAGACCTAGAAGAAAACCTAAATATATGGAACAAAAGATTAGAACAACTAGGAATGAAACTAAATAAAGAAAAGACTGAGATTATGAAAATTGGGAAACAGGAAGACATTAACATAAAAATAGGTAACACCAAGATTGAGCAAGGGGGAAACAGGAAATGAGGCTGTGGGAGACTTCATAGAAAGGAGAAAGTTTGGTTGGTGGGGACATATCCATAGAATGATTGACGGAAGACAAGTGAAAGAGATATGGCAGTGCAGACCAATGGGGCAGAGAGGAAGAGGAAGACCAAGGAGGACATGGGACGAAGATATAGAGGACATACTTCAAGGAAGAGGAAAAACAGTGGAATATGCCAAAAACATGGCAATGGATAAAAAGATATGGACAAGGTTCATGCGGGAGGAAGCAAACAAATGAGAGAAAAAGCCTACACCGTTAAAATGGTAGAAGACTACGAGATATATATGTTTATGATGATATAAAAAAAATGAATGTGCAATTTTTTTTACCATATCATAGAATGACTTGCAAAAATTGAAGTTTATTGATACTAGAAATGGACGATTATATATTTGCTCTTATTTTTGAATGAATATAATCTATAAATAAAATTATGATGCAATATTTTGTAATTCAGCACAATTTTTTCCAAGTCACCTACATTAAGATTTTAAAATCAGTCAATATTGACTTAACGTATCGCATTTCTTCAAAAGGTCGATAATTCTATTATGCACCGAAAGTTTTTATATTTTCTCAATCTAACTTCAAAATTTTTAATTTCATTTTCAGAACTTGGTGAAGCCTTAGTAAACATCCCCGTCCTCCCAGAATGGGTCCTTCAAGCTGTAACGCAATGGGAAACCACAAGAACATCACCCTCCCCGAGCATCGCAAGCTTCACCCTTCACCTCACCGGCCTTTTATCAAAAAACGAACAACGCTTCCAGTACTTCAAATCAAACAACATATTCAACAGAATTTGTGTTTTGTTGAACCTAAAAAACTCAGATGTCCCACCTACCATAAAACTAGGCTACATAAAAATGTTAACCGGGTTTTTAGACCACAAGTACGGCCTAGAGTACCTCTCAGCAACAGACCACTGGAAAGAAGCACTCAAGTACTGCCTGACGAACCAAACCGTCTACATAACTCGCGAAGGCCACAGTTTCATATTCTCCCTCATGGAAAAAAGCGTCGAATACCCCTCGTTCTCCACACAAATAATCACCCAAGTTCTATCCACCCTTAAAGACAACCACATACAAAACGGCTCGACGTTCCCTGAAATAAAAGACGAGTACCTCCAAAAGAGAATAACTCCTACGCTGCGACTTCTAACGTACATCCTAGAATCTTTCTTTGAGTGCCAAAGCTTCAAAAACAAAGACTACCGCCTTGTTATAGCCCTGATAAAAACAAACGAGCTCGAACAGCTAACTTGGAACATCGTAAGGATGACGCACAACAAAACATTGCTGCTTGACTTGGACAAGATCCTTTTCGCTTCGTACTTCTTGGAAATGGCCTACACGTCTCAAGGTGAACGGCTGACTTGCGAAGAAGTCTGCAAATACGGAAGGAACATTCTCGCCGTGATGAACGACCATCTCTGCAAAGGTGAGATAGAAAACGCTTTGAAGTTGTGCCACTACACCCATTACATTTGGAGGTATTTAAAAGATCGCGCCCCGCAATCCACCAGTACAGACCAACCTTTGATGCTCGAGGACCAAATTATCGTCTTGCAAATATTACCCATTTTTAGTGTTTCTTGCAAACATTGCAGCTTGATGGCGACGGATTTGGACACCGATGACATACGCGACAATTTCGTCACTAAACTCTTCAAAATCATGTGCGAAAGGACTATCCGTATGGCTTACACGTGGAGAACGATTTTTTGCGATCAGGAAGAGGTGTTCCAGTCCGCTCAGATCGGGCTTACTTATTTGATGCAGTCCCACAAGTACTTCAATAGAAAGTGTTGCATTATTGTCTTCCAAGGAGTTATGTACGGGCTTAAAGATATCGCGAAGGCTATTAAGACGAGTCCGGCTGCACAGGAAATTTTTTCAAAGAATCAAGGGCTGGGGTACATGATTATGCTGGTCAACGCAGCTTCCACTCTTATAAATGAATATAACATTACTTGGAGGGATTGCATTGAGACCATTTGCGTTATGAGCAAAACTATTGATTTGTTAGGGTGCCCTATTTGGCCCGCACGGGTAAGCACAAGTGATTTATTGGGAAGCCTTTGGTTATTTTGTTTTAATTTTTAGTTAACAGTGGCGATGATGAAGCTTTTAAATATTTCCATAACGAAGTTCATGGCGCCAAACTTGGCTCTCCTGGTCGACCAAGGCAATGTAACTATGGACGTTTTGGGACCTTTGCTCTACATGAAACTTCATGATAGAGAATGGGAGGTGCGCGATAGCGCTTTGGAAGTTGTGCAATCGATTTGTAATATTTCGCAAACAAGTAAGTGTTGCAATTTTTTTTTTCGCTGGTTAAAGTTTTTTTTTTCAGAATTTCTGTCATTCCAAAAGGTGATTCTAGAGGCCGAGTTGCCCCTGCTAGTGGTCACCATGAGTATGTCGGACAGCGAAAGTTTTGTGAGAGCGTCCGCAATAAAGTGCCTAAGGGAGATGATAAAAGTGTCGGAGTTCTGGTCGCCGATGCTGGAAAAGCAGGAGCTGCTGGAGAAAATGATGAGGACGTTGCGAGTGGAAACTGAAGCGAACGTGCGGTGCGAGGCTGCTGCTTTAATATGCAGCATATATGAACATCAGTATTGCAAAGACGAGGTGATGGGGGACGTCTATGACATCATGTGCCATGCTGTGATATCCGACTTGCACTGGGAGGTAAAATTGAATGCTCTTGATTTCTGGCAGAAAGTCATATGCAACCACCTTCAGAACCAGGGTATGATTGATGGTAGTTTTCCTAACGTAACGTTTTCTAAAGAACACCGCAAAATAGTGACTTTAACAGAAACTGAAATACAAAACCGTCTCAATAAGGTTTTGGTACAGTTGAGCAATTGTAAATGTTTAACAGTTCTGGTGTCGGCGATGCAAGATGATTGTGATTTGGAAGTTACTAAAAAAGCTGTTGTAGTGACTTCGAAATTGTCGAGTTTGCTGGAAGCTTACAATGTTAAAAGTGTTACGAGCAAAAACACTGGTGCATCTACGTCGTCGTCTTACTCATCGTGTAGCTCCATGTATAGTTCGCCGCCGGTTACGCCTCACATAGATTTTTCTGAAGAAATCCTGAATGAAATTTTAAATGCGAAAGATATTAACTTGTTGTCGAATGTCTACAGTCCTAGTGCAGACTCTGGAATTTCAAATACTGAGTACAAACCTATACAGATCGTAACACCGGAGATGTTCATAAGTTTCCTGGAGAAAGACTTGAATTCTTTTGTTAAAGAACGGGAGAAGTGGTTGAACGGGATCGATAATTTAGGGTCGCTACTTGATGATATTTTGAAGACGTACGAAGAAGACATGAACAGCATGGATTGCTACTAAGACAAATATGTTCTGTACAAAATATTAATACAAAAATGGATGAATGAGGGTTTTTTTTTAATTACTAGTGACTCGAAAATGTGAATTTAGTTTTAACGCTTTAGAAACTTAGATCGTTGATTTTTTTCCAAAGTTTAGTTAGTTTTAGATTTGTTATTTTAGTTTCTGTGTTTGTTTATTGTGTAAATATATCTTTTTAATAAGTTTTGCTTTTAAAAAAGTCTAAAGTTTGACTTGATTCAAATCTGAATAGATACGTAATACTTTAGGGCGTCAGGTCTCTATAAACTTTATGTTCTAAAGTTTATTATCATTCCTTTAGCCTGTCAGGAGTGTGGTTGCAACGTTATGTGCTTCACTGACTTTATAGATCAGAGCTAAATGAACGTTTGATATTATTTTCACTTTTATTTACTATAAATGTTCCCATTCTTCTGGCAGTTTTTTATCCCATTAATCAATGCAAATCGTTTTTATTTTTTTTATAAAAACCGTAAACTGTGATTAATACGTATATTACGTAGGCCAGTTGGAAGGCCTTTGTGAGATATATTTACTTTTATAATGTACATTGTTATCTGCTTTGAATTTTATCAAAGTTTATATGTTTTTAATAAAAGTTAATATTGCAGAGTTGTTTTTTATTTTAAT
>JAUIMW010001751.1:0-11840 GCA_033557785.1 Enochrus cinctus
TTTCATATTTAAATTAGCTAATGTCAAAATTTACAATTATGCCTTTCGGTATTTGACCTTGGTACTATAAAAGAAAAGCATATGTGAAACATAATGGACCTAGATGAAAGTTCATTGAAATCAGCAGATTCCATGGAAATTTATGTTCCAATTAACACTACACAAAAATAGCAAAAATTGTGTATAAGACTTTAATTCCGCAACTTTACATCCGCTATTCTGCTACTCGCTGGCTCGAATAGCATAAGCTAGTATCGTAAATAATCTTAGTATAAATTAGTGTTTTCAAAAAAATTAGTTATGGCGTATGTCCGCAACTTTGCGACTCTCATGGTTGTTTAAACTAGTATCGTAAATCATATTAATTCTGGCAATTCTCTCTATAAATATCTGCAACTGCACTGCTTGCCGATCCAAATGACATTCTTTCAATTTCACAAGAAACATTGAGAAATTATGTAAACAGGGCTACACAAAATCGATGCCTGCTTCATTTATTCTAAATAATCTTGCGAGCATACGCAGCTGTATTTTAAGACATTTCTGTCAAGAAACACTTACTTATGCCGCGATAAGCAGATAACAGTCAAGTGAATAGCAAGCACCGAAGCTGCGTTCATACGCAGCTATATTTTATGCCAAGAAAATCAACTGAATTGCAAGGACTTTCCCGAGCCAGCGAGCAGAGAAGCTGCGAGCATACGCAGCTATATGTTAAGACATTTGGATGTTTCATATGCCAAATCGATTAACTACGTAAAACAGTATGCACTGTTCCATTATTTATTATTCATTAGCTAAACAAAATAAGTGGTGTTAAAACTTATTAGAAAATTTTGCTTTGAATATATGCAGTTAGAAGTCAATCAAGCGTTTAGACATTAAAATTTTGTAAAACAAAAGATACTAGAATCTGCGAGAAAACGCAGCTATATTTTAAGACATTTATGCCTAGAGACACCTCGTTATCTGAAGAGAAGCAGATAACAATTTTTTGAATTGAGTCAGCGAACTGTATTTTAGGACATGTTTGCCATGCATACGCAGCTATATTTTAAGACGTTTACGCTAAGAGAAACTTATTTATGACAGCTATTTTTGTCAAGATGAGCAGATAACAATCAAGTGAATAGAGAGCACCGAAGCTTTTATGCCAAAAGAAGCAGATATCAATCAACTGAATTACAATGGCTTGCTCGAGTCAGCGAGCAGCGAAGCTGCGAGTACACGCAGCTGTATTTTAAGACATTTATGCTAAGAGATACTTATTTATGACAGCTGTTTTTGTCAAGATGAGCAGATAACAATCAAGTGAATAGAGAGCACCAAAGCTATATTTTAAGACACTTATTTATGCCAAGAGAAGCAGATAATCAACTGAATGGCGAGGGCTTGCCCCAGTCAGCGAGCAGCGAAGCTGTGAGTATACGTAGCTATATTTTAAGGCACTTATTTATGCCAGGAGAAGTAAATATCAATCAAATAAATTGCGAGGGCTTGTCCGAGTCAGCATACGCAGCTATATTTTAAGACATTTATGTTAAGAGATACTTATTTATTTTAAAAGAAGTAAATATCAATCAAGTGAATAAAAAACATATAGTTTTAGACACAAATTTATACCAAGAGTATCAGATATCAATCAATCGAATTGCGAGGGCTTGCCCAAGTTAGCGAGCAACTATCTTAGTTATTGATCGTTCCAGACTCCTTGCAGTCAATCTAGTGTTTACTTCCTTCATAATAAATCGGATAGGTTTAAGTAGCTAAAGCCATGGTGTAAGTAAAAAATGTTTTAGGAAATTTTTGCACTATAGATTCATTTGTTAATTTTTTCAAGGTAATTTACTCTACATATGATCATCACTGGCCTTTTAACTTCATTTTTACATACGAGAACAGTGCAAAATCGCAGGGGGGAGGGGGCACTCGAGAAATTTCAGACTTGCCACATTGAGCTGGAATATTGGAGGAACCATAGCAAGCTCTTTTGATCACTTAGCTAAGACTCTTCTGTGTTACAAAAGGACAACCTAAAAGCTTTTATAATTCGTCGC
This sequence comes from Enochrus cinctus, assembly GCA_033557785.1. Classification (NCBI taxonomy): domain Eukaryota; kingdom Metazoa; phylum Arthropoda; class Insecta; order Coleoptera; family Hydrophilidae; genus Enochrus; species Enochrus cinctus. Next base: position 2,058 of record JAUIMW010001751.1, read on the forward strand.
ATGAGTAAAACTTGAGTATAGTCAGTTATTAAGATTTCAATAATGAATTAAGAAAATAAGCCTTTGAGATCATGTCTATTAGACCTTTTTTATATATGAAAATATATATCATTCCTTAAATTTACTGTACATAAACAAAATATATCTTAAACCAAAGCAGAATTAATAAATTGAGGGGGCGTTTTCGAATCAGCGAGCAGCGGAGCTCCATACATAGACATAAAAAAAATGTGATGAAGAAAGCAAAGGCGGCAATGACTCAAATTAGGGGAATAGAAAAGAGAAAATTTGTAAATAACTGAAAGTGCAGAATAATGCTATTCCACGCAATTAGCAAGGCAATACTGGAACAGAAGTGTGGGGATTGCAAATCCAAGAGTATTTAGAAAGAGCACAGTTGCAGTAGATAAAATGGACACTAAAATTAAATAAACACACACCAAACTCTAGAGATTACGATTATACAATAAAAATCTAGGCAGAAAAGAAAGCTTTAAAGCACGAAGAAAATGATGCGTCAAAAAAGCATGGATTTCCATCCATTAGAAGAGAACAAAGATAATAGACAAACCAAATGGAATTTAAAACGGGAAACTTTTATAGAGACGCAGGTAATGCAGAAGAAGTGAACAGTATAAGACAAGAAGGAACTTCAATGACAAATGAATTAGTGGAAAGGATGAGGCAGATTGAATAGCAACAAACATTTAGCCAAACACAAAGCAAGGCGTATTATAGAAACCTAGCTGCGTGTGACCACAGCTTCAGTGCCATTCAATTAATTGTTATTTGGTTCTCTTGGCATAAATGTCTTAAAATACAGGTGTATATACTATCCACTGTTGGACGAAGGTCTCCTCCAAGTTTCGATAATTTAATATATCCTGTGCCTCTTTTACTCAGGTAACTTCCAGATATTTCATCAATTGACGGTCCCATCTGTCATTGGGACACTTTCTTGGACGAATCTTATCTTTAAGCTCTCAGTAACAATACTTATGGCCCAGCGATATTCTGTATAGCTTGCCAGGTGTCCTGCCCATCTCCATTGGCATCTTCGTAACTTCAACGACGTCTCTGATTCGTAATACGTTTTTCATCACGTAATGTGAGATCCAAAAAACTGGTGATACATTTATGAATTAATATATTGTCCATCGCTGGCCGCTACTTTCTCCCATCTTTCGGGCAGCATTCGAATCCCTTGTCTAAAAAACTGCTCATCTTTCGAGGTGAGCCACACATCAATCTAATTTTTAACTTCTTTATAAGAATGTAAATACTGGTCAGTCAGGTCGTGTGCCATTTATTGAAGCAAGTGATTTGAGTTGTATTGAAATGGCTTCTGAAGCCACTCTTAATGATACTGCCTTCTTACGTTTGGCACCACCCTTTATAAAGCAATGCCTTCAATTCTCTATCTGCGAAAACCTCCTCTCTTCCAACGCAAAGAGCAGCATTTTGACTTATGAGCAACTTTGGCATGGTTTAGGTTTGTTTTTTGTTCTCCATTCTGATGCCTGTGAGCTTTTGAGCGTTGACGTTTCTTCTCGTGCAAATGATCAATGCAGAATGCAGCAGTAACGTTTTCTTTTATAACTCACGTGTGTGATATTGATTGACAAAATGTTATCAACAGAAACAAAATATGTCGTAAAATATGATTCCAGCAATGTTTATTGATAGAGGATAATTAGATGTATCATGATACATGTTCAGTATTAAATAACTACAAGTCTTATTAATAATTGCCTGTATTCATTCCAATAAAGCTTTTTCATCTTAGCTTTTTTTCTGTTAGCTAACTCAGACATGCCCTCCTGCTTACTTGAAACTTTATTAAAATTTCAATATAAATAATCAAACTTTTTCAACATTTCAAAGTGTCCATTCTGCTTCTTGAGGACAAAGCGTTGAAGTTACCACTTAAATCAAAGAAATATTAAAAAAAAATAATAAATACCTAAGAGCAGCTAGACCATTCATTCAAAAGTAGTTGAATCGGTTCCATAGCTTTGGAAACAAGCGTGATTTACGCGCGTGAAATTGAAATGCATGAAAGTAGAGCAGTTTAAATGATTAATTTAAACATGCTCATTAATGGTAATTTATGGCGAAACAATAGATTTTTAGAGTACATGCGATGTGAACTGATTCATATACAACTGTAAACAAACTAAATACGTACTTTTCATAAGTTTTAGATTTTCCATTATGCCCATATTTGTGAATAAAAACAAACTATGTCAAAAAATCTTAATTGTCAAAAAAATGTCTAATTCAATTGCAATTTGGAGCAAAAGTATTTCTAACTTAATGCCTGGTTTCAACGCCAGAATGCTATCGGATATAATAAAAAAACGATTAGAACGATTAAGTATGATTTTTTGTCACATCACTCTAATTTTCCGTCTAATATCAAAAAGACCACTTCTTCCATTCGACAGTGTTGATGGAAGAACAGATCAACTTAAATTACACGCTATAAAAAACTCATAAATGCATGCACGCAACTCCAGAGCTAATGCATTTTACATCTCTTGTAGGTATGCACAGGAAGTCGCTGGAAGCTGCCGAGCACCTAAAAGAGCAAGAAAACTGCAACAGCAACAGTAGCGACCACGAGGAGACGACATCCATGAGGACGGAGGGCAGCGACACCAGCGCTGCGTCTGGGCAGCAAGCGCAACAGTTAACCCCGCACAACAACGTCAATTCTTCGCCTGGCGAGAAAGAGCATCACCAGCAGACCTACCCGGAGGACCCCGAGGCTTTCCGGAACAACTCCATAGCTTGCCTCAGGGCGAAGGCCCAGGAACACAGTGCGAAATTGTTGAACCACGGGATTATGTTGCAAGTTAGATCGAACATGGGACAACCTCAGGGCAACTGTGACGCGAATGCAAATAATCTGCACCACCAAGAGGTGGTGAACTCGGACACGAGTTCTAGTATATTCTGACAGCAGAACTCGAACAATAATTGAAAGTACTATGTAAAGAACTTAGTATAGAAAGTTCGGATTTTAAGTGCTTAAGTTCCTTGGTATTTTTTATACAAATGTGTAATTTTCCTTTAGGAGAAGATAGTACTTATTATTTATTCGCTAATACTTGATGTCAGTTTTCGTATTGGCACACGGGGCTAAGCAATTACTTAGAAAAAATATACGATCGAGCTTTTTGAAGTATGTAAATATGGAGTTGAAGGGAGCTTGAAAGAAAAGTGATATCAAGAGTTTTTTCGTTTATTTGAGCTACAATTTACAAAATTCTGAATGTTCAAAATAATATTGTTAAATAAAAGTAGCGTTCCTCAATGAATAAAAACTTGAAAAACATACGAAAAAAGCTAGAATACTTTATAACGAATTTTATTATAAATACTAATTGTAAATTTTATAAATATTTTTGCAATTTTTAATTATTTTTTATTTTGTGTGTATAAACTTGTAAATACGTGTATACTTGTAGATGTACTTATATATTATATATTTAAAGTATTCTGGTACCTTTTTGGGCGATGAAAGGATACAACGACGCAAAAATAATAATAATCAATAATTCCTACTACAAATAATAATATTAAAATATTGGTGTTGTCAACGAGCAAAAATATACATGTTTACGAATACTACTTTGGTTGTTTTATTTACCATTTTTGAATAATATTTTTTTGTTAGGGAAAAAAGATGCCGAATGTGAGGATCCTCTTGGAAAAAAAATATACGTAAGTAAGTATCATCGTGGCTCCTAATCGTAAAGTTTTATTTGTAAATTGATAAAAATGGGAATGTACTGATATCAGTGGTATTATCGTATTCACATTGGCGTCCAAATTGCAATTTAAAAATTAAATATGATACAAGAAAGTAAGGCCTGGTAATTTCCACGAAATCGGTTCGTAGCACAACATGTTAGAAAGTTGGCGAAAATATTTGCGTAACAGTGTTTTATTGGCAGCCAACCAAAACTGCTGCTTGAATACAAAGGCTACATTCAAAGAGAATCCGATAAAAATATTTTTACGAACGATCATTTTTCAAGCAATTGCGATAAAGCAGGTGACATCACCGCGAAATAATGAGTAATACGATTTAAAACACATTTTAAACATAATCGCATCTCGAAGCTTTTCCACTGACGCAAATGTGAATGAGAAGTATATTTACCGTTAGGCTATTTGTACAGCATGCTTGTCTACCTGGTTTGACTAGCATGCAAACCTATAGATTAGAAAGTACATTGTTTTGAATTATGAACAACAGGGTAATTTTTGACATTCGTTAATGCTTTGTGTACAAATTGCTCGCAATTATTGCTTTTGTCCCTTAAAATAATATTTAAGGAGATTCGCTGCTTTGATAACGTTATTTAATTAATTTGATAAAAGAACGAGATAACTTCAATTGGAATTTATATCTACGATAATGAATTAGACATTTAAAATGAAATATGTTATATTGTTTTTTTTCAAAATTTCTAAAAGTTCTAATAAATAAATTAAATGACAAATTTCTTTAAAGAAACTAATTATGCATCACTATATAGCAGGCAGCATGAGAAACTAGAATAGACACCCTTTTGGTTCCCCGGTCTTGAGTTTCTTCGCTCGATACGTTCTAGGGGAGCCTTTGCTACACCTGGCTAGTTTTAATGTTTGCTATATGGCACTTCCTTCCTTGATGATATCGAGTAAACCCTCTATAATCTGCTTATGAAGATAACGAATATATATATTTTGGAGGTGGTACTACTGGGAGGCTGTCTTTGGAATTTTCTCGATGATTAAACTCAATCTGTATGAAAAGATTGAAGAATGCTTTTTGTCATTTTCGTTATTAATATTGCACTGACTTCTTGGATTGCGTATGGGCATCAATTATTGAATTTATGAAATGCATATTAATTTCGTATGCCCCATATATTGAATAAAATTTTTATTTCGAAGAGAACTTATATAGTAACGGTGTATCAAGCACTAAATATAAATAACGGTGTACTGTGTTCTACTTTTGTAGGCATAAAAGCATTCTGCACAAAAGTTTCAAATCTACTCTCTAACGATTAAAAAATCCTACTTGATGTTACCAATTCCTCTGTATTTTACTTATTATAATATATATATATATATATATATATATATAACATCAATTAATTAAATTAACATTGAAAGAACATATTTTATAGCCTTTCGTGAGATTGTAGATGATCGTAAGGAACTCAATACTCTTAAAATCCATAGCGAATTATGTACACTAACTCATTGCAATTGTCAGAGCATAAAACCAGTAGAAACAACAAAATATTTAGGACTAACTTTGGATGAAAAATTAAATTGGAAAACACATATTTTAGACCTTGAAACCAACATTAGAAAGGGAATTTATAAGAGCAGATTGCTACGACCAATATTATCAAAGTCCACTCTGCTAAATATTTACACAGTACTAAACGAATCATTGATCACATATGGAATAATTTGCTGGGATTCTTCCTACGACTATGCTACCAAAATACTACAAACATCGCAAAATTACCTTTTAAAAACAATACTTAATAAACCTAAACGATACCCAACTGTATTGATTTACAATAACACAGGAGTGTTAAAAGAGCGAGGAATTGCAAACGAGAGTTGATCAAGATTATGCTACCAGACGAAGATCAAGGTTGTACCTGCCAAAATTAAAATGCACAAAATCTCAAAAATGCTTTACCTACATGGGTAGGTATCTCTATAATGCAATCCCAAAAACAGTTTCAGTCTATGTATGATTGTGAGAGTTTGTATTTATTTAATATTAATATTAAGTACAATATATAAATATCAAAAAGTGTAATAACAGCGGACATGAAGCTGAAGCACTCACTACAAAACACTGAAGGTCCACAAATAAAAAAAATCAAGCAGGCCTTCTAATCATCGAGCCCTCGACGCTCGCAGCTTCGCTGCTCGCCGCCTCGGGGCCTGCGGCCCCTCGCTAAGTTGTACTGAATAGCTTTGTTTCATATGCAGTACCTTACTAAAAAACTTAGATCCACTTTCTTAAATTTTAAGATCTTAGTAGTATCGACAGAATCAAAACTCTCAAACTTAAATACAACGCCCAGATTCATTCCATCATGAACTATGCATTGTTCTTAAAACTATGTACAACAAAAAAAGATCTTATCCACAAGAGTTACCATACATAGTCTTTATTTGTAAAACGAATAAAAAATCAAGCAGGCCTTCTAATCATCGAGCCCTTGACGCTCGCAGCTTCGCTGCTCGCCGCCTCGGGGCCTGCGACCCCTCGCTAATTTGTTCTGAATAGCTTTGTTTCATATAAGACTAACGAAAATTATAGGAAACACAGGCAAGGTGAATACGTTAAACTATTTATAATTGTTTAAAAATTAATTAAAAAATCAAAATTGCATTTAAAAAAAACATTTTATATTATATATATATATATATATATATATATATATATATATATATATATATATATATATATCCCTTGAGGAAGGTCACGACGGTGATTGAAAGCGAGTTCTATCGATTTTATTAAAATTTTGACCTTTTAAATTAATTTTTAAACAATTATAAATAGTTTAACCCATTCACTTTGCCTGTGTTTCCTATAATTTTCGTTTGTCTTGTATGAAACAAAGTTATTCAACTTAGCGAGGGGCCGCAGGCCCCGAGGCGGCGAGCAGCGAAGCTGCGAGCGTCGAGGGCTCGACGATTAGAAGGCCTACTTGATTTTTTTTATTTGTGGACCTTCAGTGTTTTGTAGCGAGTGCTTCAGCTTCAGTAAATTGTGTTTTCGTTAATGTTGTGTGATGTTTTATGTTGTTCCATCTTTTATGTATAATTTGAATTGCAAATCAGGAATGTTAAAGTAACACAGAATATTGATACTTGGTTGTTTTGTTGGTACTATGTTCTGCAACAGCGCCAGAATCCTTATGTCCGCTGTTATTACACTTTTTGATATTTATATATTGTACTTAATATTAATATTAAATAAATACAAATTTTCACAATCATACATAGACTGAAACTGTTTTCGGGATTGCATTATAGAGATACCTACCCATGTAGGTAAAGCATTTTTGAGATTTTGTGCATTTTAATTTTGGCAGGTACAACCTTGATCTTCGTCTGGTAGCATAATCTTGATCAACTCTCGTTTGCAATTCCTCGCTCTTTTAACACTCCTGTGTTATTGTAAATCAATACAGTTGGGTATCGTTTAGGTTTATTAAGTATTGTTTTTAAAAGGTAATTTTGCGATGTTTGTAGTATTTTGGTAGCATAGTCGTAGGAAGAACCCCAGCAAATTATTCCATATGTGATCAATGATTCGTTTAGTACTATGTAAATATTTAGCAGAGTGGACTAATATTGGTCGTAGCAATCTGCTCTTATAAATTCCCTTTCTAATTTTGGTTTCAAGGTCTAAAATATGTGTTTTCCAATTTAATTTTTCATCCAAAGTTAGTCTTAAATATTTTGTTGTTTCTACTGGTTTTATGCTCTGACAATTAAAATGAGTTAGTGTACATAATTCACTATGGATTTTAAGAGTATTGAGTTCCTTAAGATCATCTACAGTCTGACGAAAGGCTATAAAATATGTTCTTTCAATGTTCATTGTTAATTGATATTATATATATTTATATTAATAATAAGTAAAATACCTCAGGGGATATATATATATAATAAATATAAAATGTTTTTTTTTAAATGAAATTTTGACTTTTTAATTAATTTTTAAACAATTATAAATAGTTTAACATATTCACCTTGCCTGTGTTTCCTACAATTTTCTTTAGTTTCATATGAAACAAAGCTATTCAGAACAAATTAACGAGGGGCCGCAGGCCCCGAGGCGGCGAGCAGCGAAGCTGCGAGCGTCAAGGGCTCGATGATTAGAAGGCCTGCTTGATTTTTTTATTCGTTTTACAAATAAAGACTAAGACACGTTAGGTTACAGAAACCTGTGTTGTGTCAAGTAATATTTTGAATGCACAGAAGAGACCCCATTTGATAAAAAGGCAACATATCGCATTCGCTGTATAGTAACTCTGATGGATAAGATCTTTTTTTGTTGTACATAGTTTTAAGAACAATGCATAGTTCATGATGACACTGAAGGTCAACAAATAAAAAAAATCTAGCAGGCCTTCTAATCATCAAGTCCTCGACGCACGTACATAGTTTTAAGAACAATGCATAGTTCAGGATGGAATGAATCTGGGCGTTGTATTTAAGTTTGAGAGTTTTGATTCTGTCGATACTACTAAGATCATAAAATTTAAGAAAGTTGATCTATGTCTTTTAGTAAGGTACTGCATATGGTCTTTCCACTTCAAAAATCTAGGACCACTCCGAAGTATTTAAAGGTAGAAACTTCCTCAATACAGCCCACATTAATAAATTAATATTTTAAATTTTTAAATTCATTTTTCAAAAATTAATCGTTTTAGATATTCAACCATGGGCGGAAGATACTTGTTACTTTCTTCAAGGAGTTTTTGATGTGCCTGGGGTTTTTTAATTTAATCTGCTAGTCATGTTGCCTGGCGTATGTCTTAAATTATAGCTGCATATGCTCGCAGCCTCGCTGCTCGCAGACTCAGGCAAGCCCTCGCGGTTCTATTTATTGATAAATAACTAAATACAACTAGTGTGTGGTACACACTATCTATTTTGACTTGAATTTGGCAGAAGAGGTCTGAACTTTTTCACCTTCGCCAATCAGGGCAAGGCAAAAACGGCCTTCGTCGACTTCATCGAGTTCCGAGCACCCAATTTTTAGGCCGACTTCTGTTACGTTGGCAAAAGTTCACTGATTCAAGTACATTAAATATGGATTTTCATATGTAGGACATGAGAACTGCCCTAAACCACAATGTGGAAACATATTATCAAATAGCTGCATGAAACTTTCCTTGTTCTCAAGACATTAACAAGCCAAACATGCTAATTATAAAAATAAGAAACGCTTGGAGAAAAGTAAGAATGAATACATACCATCATCACACAGTTGCCGAGAATTTGATTCTTCTTTGTATAAAAGATGTTCGTTGTATGCTCGGGGAAGAACAAGAAAAGAAAATAAACAGCATTCCTCTTTGGAACAACACAATATCTCGAAGAATTCAAAATATGTCTGATGATGTTGAGCAGACAATTATTAGCAGAATTAAAAATAGTAAATATTTTGCTATTCAAGTTGACGAAAGTACAGATGTCACCAATTTTGCTAGTCATTGCACGATACTTGATCGATGATTATGTATCGACGGTGCTAAATCTATGTCAGGCATTTACTCTGGTCCTCGAGATCGTGTCGTAAGAGTAGTTCCTAATATCAATTGGAGCCACTGCTGCATCTATAGACATAAATTAGTATCTAAAAACCTTCCTGGTGATTTAAAAGATCACAGAAGTGAAGTGGCTATCTCGTGGCAAAGTCCTTAGCCGGCTGTTTGAACTTAGGCACGAAGTTAAAAAAAATATATAGAAATATGCAGTAGATACTTGCTCATCATTTTATATTAATATTAATTAGAAATCTCTGTGATCTTATACTCTCAGAATCTTCATAATTTCTATGCTTCTGATGAATGTTAGTAAAAGTCATCTCTGGTCTTCCTCGTCCTCTGTGTTTTATGCTTTTGCATTGCCACACCTCTTTGGCCTTTCTGCAGTTTTCCAATCTGTTTAGATGACCGAACCATTTCAGCTGCTGTTTCTCCACCCTTTCCAAAACTGGCTCCACTTCCA
>JAUIMW010001752.1:0-11838 GCA_033557785.1 Enochrus cinctus
GCTTTTTTAATACACATGGATGGGTGAACTGCTACAAACCATTATTGGAGCTATTCATTGAACAATGCTAGCCAGCAACGATTGGAAAATCCCGAAAATATAAAAGTACAAACATGTGCACTTCACATATGATATAAAACTTTATATGCAGGGTAATCTTTGTTAATTTAAAAGCTTATCTTCAGAAACTTTAACCCAGCACATAAACGCCGTTAAAAGCACTACGTTTAATTTTCTTCAGGCGCAAAGAAAAGCGTATTCAAAGCAGTAGGCGCCCTTAAGGCCGCTGGAAACTTTGTCTAAGTTATTTTAAAAATGTTGTAGAAATAAATATGCAAATCTATTGGATTAATGTTATTATTTAAAGCAAAAATAAATAAAAGTAGCACCAATAGAATCCTCTCAACAAGAGCTTTCATATGAGGGGTCACAAGTGGGGTCTGAATGCTGTTTACGCGTAAATAAACCGCATCCCACCATATCCCACATCTTTTAAAAAAAATAAAATTCACCCGGCATGTGACCCCTCATATGAAAGCTCTCGTTGCAAGAATGCCGTTTCTGTACATATTTCATAGTTTTGCCCCTCTCACCCCCCATGGCGTGGAAAAAACACGCATGGAAACGAAGTCTCCGGAGGAAAATTCACCCCACGGTTTGTCTCGTTAAATTTTCATAATTTAATGAATAATTATTACTTCTCGGCGATAACGAGTTCTTTGATCCTCCTAAAATATCATTTTGCGGTCGGGCATTTTCACGGTGGACTTATTAAATAAAAGTTGTAAGAACAGAAGGTATTATCCCGCTTAGTGAAATTTAATTCCTCGCCAGCCTGGGGGCGTTTAAAACTGAATTTACCCCGGAAGACCCTTTGAAAGTGCCGCGAGAAAAATTGCGCTGCGTTTATCTCTTAAGGTCTAGACAACCAGAAGTGGCTGGTAAAAGCTGAAATGTAAATTAAGAGATGATATTAAAATCTAGCTTGGGATATTACTCCTGGAGCTTTGATAAAACGACCTTAATTTTAAACTCTGCTGAGTCTTTAAAAGCGAGAATTAGGAAAGTATTGCCTCACAAAGCCAGATGTGTTTATTCAAAATAAAACAAATAAGAAACGTTGGTTTTTTTAGTGTAAAACAGGTGGTAAAAGTTGTGGGAGGGGTGGGATTTGCTTAAAAACATAAAAATTAGGTTCGTTTCAATGAGACCTTTCCAATGAGGGGTCGCACGTCCATGTAGTGTTATTTTTAAAAAAGATGTGGGATTTGGTGGGAAAGGGCTTATTTACACGAAAATCATATGGGAACCCCACTTGTGGCACCTCAAATGAAAGCTCTCGTTGAAAGGAAGCCGATTTTGCCGTTTTCATAAAAATTCCCCCACCCCCCGGTTTCTAGAGGGCTTAAACTGTTTTGCTAAAAATTAGTCGTTTGAGATTTAGGTGGTTGGGATAATCTAATATGCTTGGAGGCTTAGTATGTAGTGTAGTGTGCGTGTGAAGCAATAATACGTGGTTAGGGCGTACGCTGCTGTATCTCTAGTCTGTTTATTTGATTATTTCATCGACCACATACGAAATTATCGCACTGACGGAATCCATTAAAATTCCCCAGGTCTAATGTTCCAAAATCCGAGTCTCTGTTGAAATGGATCCTCTGACTAATTGCTTTATATGTAGGGCGCAGAGGCTTTCCCAGTTGCGGTTGTTTTCCTTATTAAGTCGCGTCGCTTCGTGTACAGCAGGAACTTTTCTATTTAACACGTATTTCCTTTGAAAAAATGAGACGATTAAGGGAGAGCTTTAAGTAATTAGCATAAATAGGTTCCTTTTGGCGAGAGCTTTCATTTGAGGTGTCACAAGTGTGGGGTGCGAAAGCAAAATTATCTAACCCCCCTGCTGGGGAAAGGGGGGGTGAAAATAATTTTTTCTCAAACACCCCACTTGTGACCCCTCATTTTAAAGGTCTCGCCGCCAGGATGCCGATTTTGATAACGAAAATTGAATTCGTTACGAAAATGCAAGAAAAACTGGGAAAAACTAGACTTCCTGTTGGAAAATGCACGTTCTTAATGCGTTAGCGTTTTGTCAACCTCGTCCCTTCGTGGCCTACTTAACGTGACCCGTTGTACGACCACCTGTGGTTTGGTTAATGATCCTGGGTTTCCGACGTCCTCTGAATTTACACATTTATGCTTCGCCACCAAGTATAAACTAATTTCAGAACTAGGAACGTTGTATAGTTAATTCAGATGCAAATATCAAGCGCAAGATGTGCCTTTATGTCACCTGTTACACTGGAATAGGACGATTTTATTCTTTAGTAAAACAGAGGAGTCTGTTGGTGGTTTTTGCAATCAGCTAGAGAGACACGAGATCATTTTTCGCAGGAGATGCAGCGTGCTTAGGAAAAGTGCTCTTTCCATGGGAATTCAATTTCAAGGAATACGTCTCTTGACCCCAAATGATATAAAATGTCACACTTGTCCTTTGTTGTGATATATTGAGGTGCTAACAAGATACGCGGAGGCTTTGTCTACCAATAATGAATGAAGTTCTCATCGTGACGTCCTGTGATGGCTCCAAGGCTCTCCCTAACAAGAAACATGAAAAGCTTTTTGAATTTTTGTTGTCTCTGATTACGACATGCATGCCACTGGATCGATGTGCATTCGAGCCAATTTATCAATTATTTGTGGAGCTCCTGTCCACTTTCGTAGACTTGAGAGTTGAAAGATAACCTCTTGACAACCAATAAAAGAAAATTTTATTTTGTATACTCTGCTATTTATATTAATTACTATTAAATTAACATAGGATAACCTTTTGGCCTCAGGCTATACTTGATGGACCACTAAGTTAAATTTAGTGCTTAAAATGGCTTCAAAATTAGACGTAGTGCTTTTAATGGCGTTTTTGTGTTGTGTTAATGTTTCTGAAGGTAAGCTTTTAAATAAGAGAGATTACCCTGCACATAAATGAATTCAAATCAGAACCAGAGAGCCTTTAGACAGTTCCAACAGCAACATCGGCTTCCTTTTAACGAGACCTTTCATTTGAGGTGCCACAAGTGGAGTTCCCATATGATTTTCGAGTAGATATGCCCTTTCCCACCAAATCCCACATCTTTTTTAAAAATAACACTAGATTGACGTGTGACCCCTCATTGGAAAGGTCTCATTGAAACGAACCTAATTTTTATGTTTTTAAGCAAATCCCACCTATCCCACAACTTTTACCACCTTTTTTCAAAGAGCCTTCCGAGGTAAATTCAGTTTTTTCCGCGCCATGGGGGGTGAGAGGAGCAAAACTATGAAATATGTGCAGAATCGGCATTCTTGCAACGAGAGCTTTCATATGAGGGGTCACATGCCGGGTGAATTTTAATTTTTTTAAAAGATGTGGGATATGGTGGAATGCGGTTTATTTGCGTGTAAACAGCATTCAGACCCCACTTGTGACCCCTTATATGAAAGCTCTTGTTGAGGGGATTCTGTTGGTGCTACTTTTATTTGTTTTTGTTTTAAATAATAACATTAATCCAATAGATTTGCGCCTGAAGAAAATTAAACGTAGTGCTTTTAACGGCGTTTATATGCTGGGTTAAAGTTTCTGAAGATAAGCTTTTAAATTAACAAAGATTACCCTGCATATAAAGTTTCATATCATATGTGAAATGTACATGTTTGTACTTTTATATTTTCGGGATTTTCCAATCGCTGCTGGCTAGCATTGTTCAATGAATAGCTCCAATAATGGTTTGTAGCAGTTCACCCATCCATGTGTATTAAAAAAGCCAATAATGCATGCTGTGATGTGATGCATGAGCATATGCAACCATGATTTTTAAATAGACTCTAAAGTTGATAATGTGTGTACACTTGTTAAGACTAAATTTAATCAAATCGATAAAGAAACTGTAGGTTGTGGATTAAAAACAGAGATTTATCTACCCATTGGTTGAGTGTAGAGCTTCCTATTTCTTTCTCAGTCCTTCATGGTAAGCTTCATTCACTGAGTCATCCCATCTTTTTGTTGGTCTCCCCTTTGGTCTCTTTCCTGATCTCCTTATTTGCCACATCCTCTTCGTTTGCATGCCTTCGTCAATTCTCACCACGTGTCCATACCAGCTGAGCTGCCTTTCTTCTATCTTCTTCTGTATTGCAGCGATTCTCAGTTTTTTTCTAACTTCCTCGTTCCTTATTTTATCCAAGATTGTACAGCCCTTTATCTTTCGGAAGACCCTCATTTCTGTTGCCTGCATCTTTTGTTTTTGTCGTTCGTTCAGTACCCAGGTCTCGCTGCCATGCAGCAGGGTTGGTCTGTATATGGTCTTGTAGATTGTTGTCTTTGTCTTTCTTGTTATTACCTTGTTATTGAGGATTCTTTCATTGATGGACCAACAATATCTATTGGCTGCATCATTTCTATTATTTATTTCTTCTTCGTAGTCTCCCTTACTGCTGACTTCTGCCCCCAGATACCTGAACCTCTCTACCTGTTCCAATATCTCGCCTTTTACTCTGATCTCAATCTTCCTCTCTCTCTTCGCCACAGCCATCACCTTTGCCTTCTGCTGGTTCACGACCATATCCATTACCTCCAGTTCTTCGTTCGATACCTCCAAGTTGTACTGTTGGTTTTCTTCTGTATTTGCGAATATCGCAATGTCGTCGGCATAAGCACATGTTCATCTTTTGCTTTTTATATTTATCTTTGATGATTGGATCTGTAAGTCTTTCTGTTCTTAATTTTTCATACTTTGGCATGGCTTCTCCTTCATACCTTTTTCTTGTTAATCCTGCTCGTGATTTAATCTTTCCCTCTACCAAGTAATGATCACTATCTATTTCTCAGCTTCTTTTTACTCTCACATCTTTTATTGTTGTTCTATTCTTTCTCTCCGTTGTGATATGGTCAAAAATTGAGTGTTCGTTCCTACTCTCCATCACTCTGGTGTACATTTGTGTGTCTTTATGCTTGTACCACATATTTCCAATAATGAGGTCGTTTACCAGACAGAAATCTTTTAATCTAGATCCATTTTCATTCTGTACATCTTCTTCCCACGTAGCCATACATTGTTCGTAGCTGCATTGCTACTTCCCACTCTTACATTTGAAACTCCTACTATGTAAACTTCTCCTTTAGCTTCTTCAAGTGATATTTGTAGCTCATTCCAAAAAGCATCCTTTATTTTTACATTTGCATCGTCATTTGGTCTGTATGCTGTTATTACTGTTATTGTTTGTGGTACTCTTAGTGTTAATTCGTTCATTTGTCAAGTGCCATTGTTCTATCTTTTCCTTTCATGTCTCATGTATTAGACACCTCACGCCCGCAGCTGTTCACCGCTTCCTCTACTCAAACTCCCTGGTGTGAGACATGAAACTTTTTATTGTGGTCTTTTACTTTTTTTTTAAATAGAAATGTTTGCTGATCATGCCTAAGTCGTGTTGTCATGATTTTTAATATACATTAAGCATACGTAGATAAAAATGTATCTGGAGACCACCAGGGGATCTGGGGGTCATGGAATGTCCTATAATAAAATAAGAACCACCTAGTCTGAGGAACATAAGATGTCCTTAATGTATATTGTTAGCTACGTATTATATAGAATAAAAATCAATATAAAATAAGGACCATCAGACTGTTTTAATCGTAATAGTAGATTACGGAGGCCTGGAGGACATTCCCAGTCCTTGCGACTCCCAGATATACATAAAATAGTGGCCACCAGGATACGATACGATTCTTTAAATTATGTTAAAAATCTTGACGAAATTTCTAAAAAATTTAATCGAGTAATAAGTAAAACGAAGGATATGTTATTGTTGAAAATCAGTACATGTCCTTATATTATAAAAGAGTAAAAAACAACATCAAACAAGGATTACCAGGAATATCCTACAAGTAATCCACAACTTTTTCTTTTTTGTTTGATTTTATTTGGACAAAATAATTGATTAAATTTAATCTAAGTAAGCAATGTCAAGATTTTTATATAAATTTAAAAACATGTAATTAAAATAGAATAAAAATCAATATAAAAAAAGGACCACCAGGGGGTCTGGGGGACATGGAATGTCCTCCAGGTACTCGGCGAACTAATCTCTCTTTATCAGTTGGTTAAACTTAGAATGTAGACTATTATCAAAATGTTTGCACAAAATTTAAAGTACGTAGATAGCAATGTACTTGGAGGATATTTCATGCCCCCCAGACCCCCTGGTGGTCGATCTTTTATTGTTAAAATGCAGTAAACATCCCTCTATCAAAATAGAATAAAAAACAATATAAATAAAGGACCACCAGGAGGTCTGGGGACATGGAATGTTCTCCAGGTAAACTGCTAACTTTAACCAACTGATTAGAAAAGAGTAGTTCGCCGAGTACCTGGAGGACATTCTATGTTTTCCAGACCCTCCTTCATTCTTAATTTAACCAACTGATTAAAAGAGAAGTAGTTCGCCGAGTACCGACCCCCTGGTGGTCCTTCTTTTATATTGTTTTTTATTCTATTTTAATAAAGGGATGTTTACTGACTTTCAACAATAAAAGATGGACCATCAGGGGGTCTGGGGGACGTGGAATGTCCTCCAGGTACTCAGCGAACTATTGTCTTTTAATCAGTTGGTTAAACTAAGACTGAAGACTATTGTCTAAATGTTTGCACAGAATTAAAAGTACGTAGATAGCAATGTTCCTGAAGGATATTCTCCAGACCCCCTGGTGGTCCATCTTTTATTATTGAAAATCAGCAAATATCCCTGTATCAAAATAGAATAAAAAACAATATAAAGAAAGGACCACCAGGGGGTCTGGGAGACATGGAATGTCCTCCAGGTACATTGCTATCTAGGTACTCTTAATTCTGTGCAAACATTTTGATAATAGTCTTCATTTTTAGTTTAACCAACTGACTAAAAAAGAGTAGTTCGCCGAATACCTGGAGGACATTCCATGTTCATCAAACTTTCTTTTGTTTTACATTGTTTCTTATTCTATTTTAATAGAGGGATGTTTACTGACTTTCAACAGTAAAGATGGACCACCAGGGGGTCTGAGGGACATGGAATGTCCTCCAGGTACTCGGCGAACTACTCTCTTTTAATCAGTTGGTTCAACTTAGACAAAAGGATACTATTATCAAAATGTTTGTACAAAATTAAAAGTACGTAAATAGCAATCTACCTGGAGGACATTCCATGTCCCCCAAACCCCCTGGTGGATCTTCTTTTATATTATTTTTTATTCTTTTTTAATAGAGGGATATTTTCTGATTTTGATAATAGTCTTCATTCTAAGTTTAACCAATTTTTTAAAAGAGAGAGTACCTGGAGGACATTCCATGTCCTCCAGACCCCCTGGTGGTCCTTTTTTTATATTGTTTTTTATTCTATTTTAATAGAGGGAGGTTTACTGATTTTCAACAATAAAAGATGGACCACCAGGTGCCCTGAAGGTCATGGAATGTCCTTCATATTGCTATTTACACATTCTTAATGTATATTAGATATTAGAAAAAGATTTTAATATGCATTTAGAATACATAGATAGCAAAGTACCTGGAGGACATTCCATGTCTCTCAGACCCCCTGGAGGTCTTTACTTTGTGCTGTCTTTAACTCTTTTATTACATAGTTATTTTTACTGTTTAATGCGGAACGTCTTCCTTGATGGTTACTTATATTTTGACTAACTACGTGTTATCTTTATTATTATATATCTACAAGAAGTACCTACGAAGTAATCAAATTTTTTAATATAATTATAAATATATAACAATGGTGGTCTTTATTTTATGTTTTTTTACTCTTTTACAATGTAGGGAAGTTTACTCTTATTTAACAATAAATTCAGAGCCATCATTCTACGTCCTCAGACTTCCTGAGGACGTAGAATGTCCTCCAGGTACTCCACAGTTTTTCCTTATTTCTTTGATTAAATGTGAATTTCAACAATAAAAGAAAAACCACCAGGGATCTGGAAGACACGGAATGTCCTCCAGGTACTACACAACGTCCTCCAGGCCTCCAGATATGTTTATTCAAAATAAAACAAATAAGAAACGTTTTTTTGTGTAAAACTGGTGGTAAAAGTTGTGGGAGAGGTGGGATTTGCTTAAAAACATAAAAATTAGGTTTGTTTCAATGAGACCTATGATTTTTAACAACAAAAAATAACTATAAAGGGGACATGGAATGTCCTGCAGGTATCTACCCTGAAGAAAAACGCATTCTGTAATGTACTTGGAGAATATTTCTTGTTCCCCATACCCTCTAGCAATTGTTGAAAATCAATTTCCATTATTGTACTACTAAATAACATAAAATAGGGACCAGCAGCAGAAAGCTATATATTCTTAATTACCGTTGAAAATCTTGATAAACCTTAGTTTGTCCAAATTCAATCGAACGTAGGTTGTGGAATACCTAGAGTATATTTCATGTTCCCCAGACTCCCAGTGGTCTTTGTTTTATACTGTTTTTTACTCTTTTATAAAATAGGTATGATTACTGATTTTCCTAACAATAAAAAAAGAATCACAGGGGTCTGGAGGACATGCAATGCATCCCATTCCATGTCTTTTTTTCCTTTACAGTTCGTCTAAATTTAGGCAAATTGAATGTTTTTTGATTTTAACATAAATTAAGGACTCGTAGATTACAATTAAATTAGTACACATTTCCATAATGAGTAAAAAAAAACAGAAAACAAAGACTACTAGGGGGTCTGGGGGATATGGAATGTCCTCCAGGTACTCCATAACTTATGTTATCCTTATTGCTTGATTAAATTTGGAGAAAGTAAATAAATAAATTTATTCGAACTGTAAATAAGAAAGCTTAATTTAGGTCATAAGATCTTGCAGTTCAAAGGCGTTATGAGCAAATAGTACAATGTCGTCGACGAATCTTAAATGTTGGCGTTGTCCATCAACCCCTTATGCCCTTATTGCTTCAGTTTGGAATATACATTTTAGTCCTGCTCTAAACAATTTTGAAGATATCGTATCAACCTACCGTGCTCCCTTCATTATAAGGAATCGATTAGTTTCCTCGAAAAGTTTAATTGACGACATTATAGAATTGTAGATATTTTAGAAGAACATCGAACTAAGCGCTAATCTTCACCGAGTCAAAAGCCTTTTCACAGTCAACAACTACCTAACACAGTGGAATGTCATACTCTTACTAAGACGTATATCTCCTACTTCCATTGCTGCTTCCACAATACTTGAAAATATAGCATCTGCGTCAGTGCAGTTCTGAAGAACAGATAAATTAGTTTAAGATGGAAGTTATATTGATTTGTTTCTTGGAAGATGATATTACATTATTATATACTGAAAATTCGAGACTCTTTAACTTATTCAAGGTAAAATCTCTAAGGGCTACTTTCTCCCTACCTGAAAGAAAAGCACAATTAGTCGCCTCTTACGACAGGCAGAGCATGCCGAAGAACTATTTGGGTGGTTCCTCTATAGTTGAAAATCAGTAAACATCCCCATATTGTAATTGAGTAAAGAAAATATAAAATAAGGACCACCAGGGGGTCTGGGGGACATGGAATGTCCTCCAGGTACATTGCTACCTACGTATGCTTAATGTATATATTCTTAAATTATGTTAATAATCTTGATAACACGTTGCTAGCCTAAATATAAGCAAGTATTGCACTTTTACAATAATGAGATGTTTATTGTGTTTAACAATAAAATAAGAACCACTATAGAGTCTGGAAGGCAACTAACGTATTTTCAAAACTGCTAATAAATATTAAGATTACGTAGATGACAATGAACCTGGAGATCAAGAGACATTGTTAACTACCATTTTTATATGTATGTTAAAAATTTTCACAAATACTGCAACTAAATTTAAGTTGAAGAGGAAAACCTGAAGAACAATCCATGTCTACCAGACTCCTGAAATTAGAAAGTAGGTTTGTGGAACATGGTACATTGCTATCTACGAGTTTTTATTCATATAAAAATTTCATTCTATGTCCTTGAGATCTCTTGATGGTTCTTCTTCTACTTTTGAAAATCAGTAAAGATACCTATATAGCAAAAAAATAAAAGGCAAAATACAACACTACTAGTAGTTTTGACATCTCTAATGATTGATGTTTTACCAATCAACAGGAAGAACGCAGAAAGACGAGTACCTGTAGAACATTCTATGTTCCTCAGACACCCTAGGGGTTCCTCTTTTATTGTTTAAAATCTGTAAACATATCTATATTGTAATAGAGCAAAAAACAAAATAATATTAGGAGCACTAACATCATGTAGACAGCAGCGTCTCTGGGAGCAATTTATTTTTGCACCAGACTTGGTAGTCTTTCTTTTAGTTTGTTTTTACTTTATTTGAATAAAGAAAATTTATTGAAGTTTAAAATTAGTAAACATCCCTGTATTTCAATATAGGTTAAAAAGAACATAAAATAAGGGGCACTAAAGAGGGACATGGAATGTCCTCCAGGTACATCGTTATTTACGTATTTTTAATGTGTATTGAATATAAGGAAAATGTAGGTTCTGTTTATTATAAATTTATTATAACATATATTAGAGAGCAATACACCTGGAGGGCATTCTATGATTCCTGATGATTCTTCTTATATTGTTATAAATCAGAAAACATATCTATATTTAAAAAAGGGGATCTGGGTTACATGGTACATTGTCAACTACGTATTATTAAGGTATTTTAAAAATTTTGACAGCACTTACTTCAATCAAATTATATCAAACTATAACAAAAGGTAGATTGCAGTGTACCTGGAGGACATTCCATGTCTCTCGTAACCCCTGAAGGTTATTTTTGTATTGATGAAAATCAGTAAACATCTGTAATAGAGTAGAATATAACATAAAAACAAGGCTAACAATGGACCCAGAAGACTTAGAATATCTTCTAGGATTATTATTAGTTACATATTCTTATATTATGTTAATAAATTATCGTTAAAAAAGACCAAATATCCCAATATTGCAACACACTTTTCAAGATTGTTAATGTACATTAAGAATACGAAGATAGTAATGTGCCTGGAGGGTGTTCCATGTCTTTCAAGCCATTTGGTTTATAAATGTATTATAAAAAAGGAGTTTTACTGATTTTAATATAATATGAACCACCTGACTCTGGGGTACATTGGGTTTCCTCCCGGCACTCCACAACCTACGTTTACCTTTTAGACTCCTTCAATGTCCCTATTTTATGCTGTTTTTAACTACTTTACAATATGAGGTTGTTAACTGTTTTCTAACAATGTAAGAATCACTAGGAAATCATGAGACTCTCTGATGATTCTTATTTTATTGTTGAAAATCAGTAGATATCCCCATATTGTTATAGAGATAAAAACATCATAAAATAAGGACCACTAGGGGGTCCGGGGAACAAGTAATCCAGGTACTCCACGATCTCCTTATGGTTTGATTAAATGTAGTAATGGTTTTTTTATAATAATTAAGGAATAGTCGATAACAAGGTACCTAGAGGGCATTTTATGTTGTTTTTACCTCTATTACAATATGGGGATGTTTATTAATTTTTAACAATAAAATAAGAACAACTAGAGAGAATGGAAGGCATCCCATGTTCTCCAGATACTACGTTGAAATGTCCTCCAGGTATATTGATATTTATATGTATTCTCAATATGTATTTAAAATCTTGACAACTTAACCTCCATTTTCCTTAAATTCAAAAGATCTGCATTGCTATCTACGTATGTCTAATGTATTGGGTTGTTCGGAAAGTAATTTCGTTTTTTTTTTTCCCAACAGATAGAGCTAATCATATTTTACAGCCAACTTC
>JAUIMW010001753.1:0-11837 GCA_033557785.1 Enochrus cinctus
TCCCTAGTAAAAGTGTCTTTACCGTGTCCAAATGTAATAATTTCAAGATAAATGCCTTGTTTACTTCGAATCAGATTCTTACTGAAATAATTTCAGAATGGAGACAAATTGCAATAAATTAAAATCATTATTTTATTGGTTTTTTATTATAATTTAATGTAGTTTGTCATTTTTTCTTCTAAATAAACTAGAAACTCAACAAATTTCTACTTTTGATATATCAAAGGTATTTTTGTAATTTATTTTTTATAACAATCTATAAAATGGAAAACACAATAATAAAACTAAAAACATTTTTTATAAGATAGGCTATACCACGAATTGGATAATAATCTTTTCAATAAAAATGTAAAATTGTTATTTCAAACGTCAAATGCATGAAAGTAACCCTTACAGCATATCAATTCTTTTATATCTCCACAGCAAAATATTTGCACTTGACGCTTGTTAAGAAGCAGCCAGCAGTAAGTCAAGTAAAAGTTTGAAGTGGGGGGCGTGCATCTTGAGTGAGGAAGTAGAGGAAGTTCTTATCCGACTCATGGGGTAGATATGTAACGTATTGTCTGTTAATTACAGCTTTGGTGGACTTGTGAATAAAACAAAGCAGTTATAATTATTGGATTGAATTCGATTCAATACATATTTATTTAAGTAACTTTATAAAATAACAGATTGATATTCGACTTTATATATAATCAGTTCGTAAACATTGAACATTTTTATTGATATACAAAATATTTAAGTTGCCATTGATTTTGTAGTTATTGATTTTAATGTTATTAAGTCATATAATTTGTATCTCAAATTTAAGCACAGGCTATACAAAAAAGTAAAATAAATATTTCTAACCATCGTCCTAAATAACAAAAAAGATATTTTAGTTAGAATTTTACAACAAAAGATAGTAGTCATGAGTTATCTCCAAATATCAAACATGACAAAATTGTTTTCTACTTCTTGCAGAATCAATTGTAGTAAAGTGCACTGAATTTTTACGATTCAAACAGAAATTCACACGAGTTCATTTTGCTTTAAAAAAATTCTTAACAGTGGACCTTCACCGTTTGTCCTAAATAAAAAAGCGTATTATTTAAACCATAAGAACCCTTCTTTGATTTGTAAAATTAGGTGCAGTAATAAAAGTAAAAATGGTGAAAAATTAAAAAACAAAACAAAAATTTGGATAAAAAAGATATATAATATTATAATAAAAGATCAAAAATTTGCAAAAATTTAAAATATCTTTCGTCAATTAATATTTATTTACCTCTGCATATATAAGCGAGGTGGCTGCTGTGACGATCCAAAGAGTTCGAAATATTTAGTTTCTTGCGATTAATTTATGGAATTAAGAAATACGGTAAATCGTATGTTGCAGGAGATTGACTGGTTTGAATTTGTGCAATAGAAGGAAGCTTTATCTTTTTATTATAAATTTTTTTAAGAGACTGCTACAACAAAATTCGTTTCAGAACTTATGCGCATAAATATTAAGCGTAAAGACAAAATAGAAGTTCCAATCTCATAGATGTTTTTCTTACGATATTGCCAACTGGCTAAATAGCTGCCATATGTATAAAATTATGGATATATTTAGGCGAAGTTTGCGAGAGTATTTATTTCTTAAGTAATATTTGAATTCCTTTGAAATTTGCAGTCGAAGTGCGCTCCAATGGCGTACACGTGTGCTCCCATGGGGAATTTGGGGCAAATATTTCGAGTTTATTATAATTTTGTGGCTAGGTGGAAGGACAGATGGTGTCTTTGAAAATATTCTGAACCTCGCCATTTATTTTTTATGAATGCAGACAATCTCTATCTAAATAACTCGTGATCCCTAATATAACGTACAACTAACATTATATAATCCTTCAAAAGTGTTTCTCTTTAAAAAGTGGTAGTAATGACAAGAGGTGGGTTATCGATCAACTGGCAGAGATCCATGGTTTCAAAAATCTAGTGAAAATACACTAGTGAGATCAAACCAAGTTTAACGCAACGCACCTTCCGCTTCCAATCATCGGTACAAAATGTACATTTCAACACCAATCAAGTCATTTGACACTGTTGGTGAAAACCTTGTTCCAGAAGCTACCATTATGTCATATCTTTCAGTCAATAAAATATTTTTTAAATATCTAAAATTCGGAAAAGTTGAGAAGTATAAATAAAATATTTATAACAGAGGCCTCAAATTCTAGCTCGATGTCGTTTACCACTATTTCATCGAACGTTTCTTCTGCTCATAAAATAAACCAACCGAATTTCACAAGAAGTACATTTCTTGCAGATCAATACAGACCGTCTTGTTTAACTTGCATTACACTTATTTAGTACTCCCGTCGCTTGTTTAAGTTCGTTTATATGACTTAAAATATGTAGCCGATCGTCGTTCCCTCTCACTTTTTCAAACATTATTATTAATTATTTTCAATATATTACCCAGCCACAAAAGCTAATACTATTTCTTCAATGTTTTGTTGTTAACGTAAACTTATCTATAGCTATGGATAGTTGGATTGATCTATAATATTTATTGTAATTTCGAATTTCTGAACCATACAGGTGATAATAGTGGCAATTCCCTTTGGCAACTTAGCAGATCTTTGTGGCTCCTTGGAAGCATTGAGTTTCTCGAAAATAGTTTAAGAAAACTAATACTATATAAAATTATACTTGTTGATTATAAATATAAAGTAAGACAATATAAATCTAATATTTAAATCCACTTTCAGAAAATAAATCCAAGAAATGCTAAAAATAATACCGATGCGAAAATAACAATGCGAAACTTTACGATTGAAAAAGAAAGACTTTTTCTTTCAAAACGTAAAATACGGCAATGTTTACAAATATTACAGCTATAAAAACTTCTCAACACGCACTGAATCTATAAGCGTGACACTCAATGTATTTAAAGTTGACCCATTGGAGTTCATGCAAACTATAAGCATTTCCACAATGTTTTAGTGATAAGAAAGGCCAGGACAACGGGATGCTGTGCTAGTGACACAGTAAGATTTAAATAATCGACGGTTTAAATCGGCATAAGGCATCCCTGAAGGGAGAGAGGATAGAATGGAGAAGAGGAGATGGATAGAGAGAAAGAGAGAGAGAGAGATTGAAGTCGGTGGTTGGCGGGAACGAGTTACAGGTTATTTATAGTGTATTTTGGATAGAAGTAAGAGAGAGAAAGCGAGAAATTGTAGAGTACTGCGCAAATGAGTTGCGCTCGGGAGAGATGTGTATTGATCAAGAGTAACACGCGGTAAGAAGTCGCTCCATCGGCATCGTCTACACGAGGTGGTTTAAGTTCTTGTAGAGTACGAGAAACCGCGGGCCGACATCATTTCCATGACGGTTAACGGTCGAACGAATTACCGGATATGATTTAGTACAAAACGTAATTAATAAGATAAACGGTCGAGGGGTGGCGTTGAGAGCAGCTTTGCCGGGGGTTGCTTCGGGGACGGAACGCGAGATCAGGAGGGGGTAGTAGAGAGTTTCGCTGAGTCTAGGGATCCGGAGCTGCTGTCAGTGTAGGCCAAACAGGCTGACGGAGATGTCGGGTTCAAACGGATTTCCCGACGTGGTCGAACTCAACGTCGGAGGAGTTTGCTACACAACATCCCTCGAAACTCTGACCAGCCAACCCGATTCACAATTAGGGGCCATATTTAGCGGCCGAGAACCAATAACCAAAGATTCGAAAGGCCGTTATTTTCTAGACCGTGATGGGGTCCTTTTTAGATACGTGCTTGACTTCCTAAGAGATGGTACACTGATTCTTCCCGAGTGCTTCCGAGAACGCGACAGGCTAAGACGGGAAGCGGAGAAATATAACCTTCCTGCTTTGGTCGAAGTTATCACGTCGGATACCTCTAGAGCTAGACCACCTGGTGTCATAACAGTAGGATATAGAGGTAGCTTCCAGTTTGGCAAAGACGGTTTGGCAGATGTAAAATTCAGAAAGTTGAGCAGAATTTTGGTATGTGGAAGAGTTACATTATGCCGAGATGTGTTTGGAGAAACTTTGAACGAAAGTAGAGATCCTGATCATGGACTAACTGAGAGGTACACTTCCCGTTTCTTTTTGAAACATTCTTTTCTGGAACAAGCGTTTGATATGCTGATAGAACAAGGATTTAAGTTGGTGGGAAGCTGCGGATCGGGAACTTCTGGAAATTCTTCAGATTTGAAACCAGGTGTAGATGCGGAAGAGAATCGATGGAACCATTACAATGAGTTCGTGTTTGTGCGTGAGTGAGTGAGTGAAATTCGACCAAGATCACCACCAAGATTGGACATTCTCCACTTCATATCGCATCATTTGGAATTTATTAGAGAATATAAAGTAATGTTTATTGAAAATTATATTACAATATATAAGTATATTAATAAGTTTCTATATAGACGAAACTATTTTAAAAGAAAAATGATCAAGTAAGTGATTTGCTGTTACGTTGTATTATAATATGTTTTTATTATTATTGGTGTTGTTTTTAAAACAACAAAGTTGATTGTGAGATAATTCAAAAAATAATCCATTATTTTAATACGTGATATGTGAAACCAAAGTTATTAGTTGTTTACAAATAAATATAATTTTATTAAATTTGTTTGCTTTATTGATATTTCCAAAATAGTTTGTAGAAATACCTTTATTTACATACAGTTTTATGTGAATTTGATAAAAATTGTAGTCAATAACAATATAATTAAAAAGCTTTTCTTATTATTATTTTTATAATAGAACTTATTATTATTATCTATATAATTTAATATTAAGTACTAAACACATAATATTTTAGGTGAAATTTTACTGCAGAGATTCTTTATATAAGTAATGAGTGTGTAATATATTAGGTAAGTATTTATTAATTTTTATATTTTTCTTTTATATAAATAATTTAAAGCTATAAATTACTATTTACTATTTTAAATTTAACTTTTATGAATTAAAGCATTTAATAAAAATAATAGTAACTATTAAAAACATATACGATATCTGAGAAATGTGACATCAACAATCGTTTGTCAAAATTTTTTTCTCTTAGCCTAACTGATTTTTTTTCTATCTTTAATTTCTTTCATTTTTTTTATATATTTGTCATATTCTCTTTTGAGATAAACGGCTACAATTTTTCAATGAATACTAGACTCACATCTATTCCTTTATTGAATTATCTTATTTGGATTGTCCTTATGTGTATTTGCTCATCTTTTAAGTTCTTTGTCTTCTTCTTATTATAGTATTTATTAAAATGGCTTTTTAACGACCGTTATCCCATATATGTACAGGTAAGTAATTTTTTTAATAACTTTCTTCATATATTCAGTATTACAAAATAAATACATTCTTTAAAACACATCGACAATGTAAATAAATTTTTGACATGTAACTAATATAGCCAAGATAAAGTACGAGGGTAAACTTTTCTGTCGCAATCATCACAATAGGCCATGCAAATATAATCATAACAAAACGCATACCTGCAATAAAAAGAAGTCATTCATTACGGGTGAACGGATAAAAGTGTTATTTTATCATTAGATTCTAAATGGTGTACAATATCAGTAACTGTTTCGAGTTCATTTAAATTGTAACTACCGCTAAAACTGCGGCGCGATATGAAACATAAACGAAATTTTATAGAACAATGAAGATCCTAACAGTTAGTTACCCAATGTGATGTTGTTCACAGTAAATGTTTACAACTGAATAGCACGAGCTTCATTTTCTTTAGCCGTTACTGTTAAGCTCTCAACTATAAATTACGTAACGTAGCAAATCCATTTTCAACGGTAATAATATGTAATTTCGGTGACAAAATCCCATTTAACCACATAAAGGGAAAGGCGGACATAGTTTGATTTCCCATGGGTAATTGTATGTTTTTGACAAACATTTGAATCTTTTAACTTTCACGATTATTTTTAGAACGGCTTTCCCTTGTTGTTAAATACATTTTTTTCGTATAAAAGCTTATTGATCTAGAATCCATTACAACGCAGATTTAAATATCACACACTTAAGATCTTGGTACAAGGTACGTATTGTTTATTGTGTAATTAAGTTAAAAATATACTTGACTTTGTCAATGACTGAATAGTGACAAAATTACATGTGAATAACGTATACATTAACAAATGGTGGGTGCGCAGTCGTGTCTTAACTGCAAACGATAAGGTCATTTAACAAAAGATTGTTTTGGAAGGCAAGGACATTCCTTTGATTTATTTCTACTTCTAGTAACGAAATAAAGAGCAAATTTTCATTCGAACTGCGTTTACAATAATTTATACAGTTTTCTCTGGCAGTGACGATTGCATGTTAACAGAAATTTATTGGCGTGAACCGCAATTGTATCCAGGCATCTATAATGTAATTTTCCAAAGTTTATCAACAGCTCTTACTACACGCACGCCGAGGGAAGAATCGGACATCCACGACGAACATAATTAATGCGCTTTCACACAGTTAATAAAATATTTACGGAAACCTTTATTTAGTTTAAGCACTCGCTAATGCTAAGCAAACTTGTTACTTTAATTATTTAGATTATCAGCCACGTAATTAATTTATTTCGCTGTTTATTTTATGACGCCATGTAAAAGTTTTAATTTTATATTAGATTATTGATTCATGTTTTCAAAAATAGATTTAGTTCTTTGCGCTTTGCATCGATTTTAAATTTGCATACACTTAAAGTAAGTAAACACGTCGTCACAAAAGCTACACAAGATATCTTTGTGCCACTTGTAAATATTTACACAACTAAGTAAGACGCTAAAGAAACGGAGATGCAGGATTTAAATAGAAAATGACATGTTTATGTAATTGATTGAAACACTTTGAAGTTGTATTACATTTATTATTACATTTATTTCGAATCTCTTTTCTTGTTACTTTGTTATTTTGTCCATTGTACATAAAATAAAAAACCAGCTTAAATATGTTGTACATATATATTTCATTGTAGTATGTTATATATTTTTGTATAAACACTAGCAGAGTTACGCGGAATATCATAAGTAATTATATTGCTAAAAACTTTCACATTTGTTTGGGTATATTAGTGGTTAGTAACAATAATTTAACAGAACTAGACGAAGACCACCAAACAATAAGAGTACATAACGAGGAATATAAGGTAACAGATGCCATAACAACTAAAGAATATGTTTCAAGGAAAAAGTAAAAATTGTACACAGAAGAATGAAAAAACTCCAGAATACGACAATATGAAGGCTAAGTAACTGAAATACATAACAACTAAAGAATATGTTTCAAGGAAAAAGTAAAAATTGTACACAGAAGAATGAAAAAACTCCAGAATACGACAATATGAAGGCTAAGTAACTGAAATACATGGGTGAAGAAGGAAGTGGTAATGTTACATAGGCTATTAAACAAAGCGTTTAAGCTTGGAGAAAAGCTAGAGGACTGGAAAAGATAGTGTTTTTTCAAATTCATAAGAAAGAGGACCCTATGGGTGTACATTTTATATCAAATTAAATTCCTTATTTAGGTATATTTTTCACTTCACTTTTCACATTGTCCTTTCCTTCTCCACCCCATGTCTACATATTCTGCCTCACTGGTGTCCTCCGCTCGTATACCATTTTTGCCCATTACTTTTTATTTTTCGCCAGTTGACATGCCTCTAACCACTTCATTCCTCTATCTTCCAATGTCTTGGCTATAATCTAGTTTCAAGTCTTCTCTGGTCTTCCTCGCGCTCTGTGTTTCATGCTTTTGCATTGTCACACCTCTTTGACTTTTCTGCTGTTTTCTAATCTCTTTAGATGACTGAACCATTTCAGCTGCTGTTTCTCTACCCTCTCCAAAACTGGCTCCACTTCCAATTGTTTGTCCGATTGAATCATTGCGTATCCTATCCATTCTGGTAACTCCTAATACTCTCCTGAGGTATTCCATTTCAGTAGCTTGTAGTTTGCTTTTTTGGAAGTTCGTAAGTGCCCAGCTTTCGCAACCATATGTTACTATAGGTTGGAATACCGTCTTGAATATTATAATTGTTAGATACCTCCCTCCTCCCTAGAAATGTTGTATTCAGAGCATAGCATAGCCAAACTGTTTTTCTTATTCTTTCGTTTATTTCATTTTCCATGGATCCATTGCTCTGTATTTCTACACACAAAGTCTCATTGTTTATTTGGATTTTTATGTTTTTTCGTTGTTTGCTTAGTGCCATCACCTTGGATTACGCTGTATTTATTTTCATGTTTTTGCTCTTGAGGGTATGATAGTTGACGTTCATATCGTTTTCTGCACAGATCACAAGGTCATCTGCAAAAGCACATACTGACACTTCAAAAGTCCTTATATTTATTTTTATTATAATTTTTTTTACCTCTTTTTGTGCTCTTTATTAACTCCATGACGACTTCTGGTTCTTTAATTTCTTTGTGATGGTCAGCTTCTGATTCTTCAAGTTAAGTCTCTGTACTCCCATTGCTGCAGGAGTTGGTTATGTTGCTGCTCGTGTATAATTCCTCAAAGAATTATCTCCATCTTTCAATTGCTTGTTTCTCGTTGTTTATTATTTTGCCGTTCTTATTTTTTACTTGGCCCATGTTGATATGTATACTTATGTGTGGTCTGTTTATCAACACATAATCAATTATGGACTTTTTTTGCCTCCTTTTTCTTCTCTTGTTATCAAGTGTATTTCTTTATGTATATAAAAGGTACTTGTTACTATGAGGTTATTTTTCTATGCAGAAATCATTCAATATCTTTCTGTTTTTATTTCTTATGTTCTCTTCGAAAGGTCCTATGTTGTCTAGTCCATCATTGTTTCTCCTTCCGACTCTATTATTAAGGTCTCCCAAGATGATAATTCTTCACGTCTCTTTGCTTATCGTATCGTTTGTACTTCTCCAGAATTCTCCCTTCTTATCCTTCTTTGCATTTTCGCATGGTCCGTACGCTATAATGATTGTTGTTTTTTTTTGTGTCCATCGCAATATTTATTTTCAATATCCTCTCTGATATGTTTCCCATTTTTCGAGATTTTGGAGTATATCATTCTCAACTATACACCCTACTCCTTCCTTTGCATTTATTTCCTGTTGTTTTATTCCCCTTATACTCCAAGTCCCATTATCCCACATCTCCTTTAGCCTTCCTTCTCGTCTCCATTTCCGTTCCGTATTGTGTTTTGTGATTCGTTCCGTCGGTTCTGCTTTGCTAGTTTTTTGAGATCTGTTTTTCTAGTTTCCTAGTCTCAATTCCATCTGTGTTCCCTCTCATTGATAATCACCTTTTTGTACCCCATTTAAACCTCTTTTCCTGCAGTTTTTTCCATCTATGCTCGCTTTTTGATTTCCTTGCATATCTCTCTTTCTTCCCTACTCATTAATGAACACTTTCCCTGGCTTTGATCGTAGAATACTCTTGTTTGTCATTACCTTAACCTTGTCTTCTACGCTTCCCATCTTTACAATGCTCGTGTTTTTACCTATTTTTTGTACCTGCTCTATTGTCACTTTTATTTTGAGATTTTTTTCTATAAACTTTTCCATGCATCCCACCAGTGTCTCTCCTTTTTCTGCCTCCATGTTAATTCTCCGCACTACCTAATTTTTCCTTCTCCTTTCCCTATCGAGCACCTCCAATCTGTTGTTTATTGTTTTAATTTCGGCTTTTATGCGGACATTCTCTTATTTTATGTTCTCGTTCTCTTCCCTGAGCTTTGCCATTTCTTCTTTATATTCTTTTTGGCTTTCTCTTATGCCTTTGATATCTTGCATTAGGATAGCCATCATGTCCATCAGTTTATCTAAATTTTCTTCTCTTATTATTTCTCGACATTTCTTTTTCTCTCTTTCTTTTTCCGTCGTCCGTGGAATATCCAGCTTCAGACTCTTCTTCTTGTCTCTTGTCTGGCATCTCTCACTTCACACGTCGCACCGCGCTAAGGGCCTCGCCCGAATCGTCTCCTCTGAAGCTCAACCCTTCTCAGTGTTATCTTTTCTACCCGCAACTCCTTTATGTATCTTGGGTTGCCTACCACTCGCGTGCAACTATGGACCTTATTGAATCTTTTCCTAACCTGTCTTTTCTGGTAGTGTTTTATTTCTTCTTCAGTTGTTTGTCTTCCATCGTGTTTCCTATTTTCGTTTTACGTGCGCCTTCTCTTCTTTTGCTGATTTTTCACACCGGTCGCGATTTCCCTGCTCGATATGGTCTTATTTAGACTTTAATTATTAGAGCCAAATTATACCCCACGCACTTGTAAAATAAACATTTCAATTTTAATAAATTTATGCTATAGTTTATTATTGTATATCATATTTTAAAATAAACGAATTACTAAATTCAAGAAAGTAATTTAACTGCATTATCTACTTAAACCAAATTTTTCGTAGTGTTAAATTTCAGTCATGCAATTTATTATATATTTGATTCAAACAAGTTAAGTTTTAATTTCTGCGTAGAAAAGAAACTAAGAAGCAGCAACTTAAGCATTTTAAGAGGAAACATTCAAAGCAGGATCGTATATTCACAATAAATTGTCTTATAAAAAGAGCAATAACATACAATCATTAATTACTAGTAGTTTTAATGGATATGAAGTTTTTTTTATAGTGTATTGGGGCAGACGTGAAAGATTCTAGAAGAAATAAAAGGATAAGAAAGAGGCATACAAAAATAAAAATTAACAAAAACACTTAAATGGAGAAAAAATAAGTCAAACGAAGAAAGTGGAATCTTTTAGATCACGAAATTTCATCAGGTAGGATACAGGCGGCAAACAAGAGCAGATGAAGAACAATGCAATGATCAAGTAATAAAAAGGACAAAAACTAAATTGTGCAAAACAATATGTCGATTGACAATGATAAATGTATAATGAAACATGGATGTATGTTAAGATAATAAAACTAAAATACAAGCATACAAGGACTGATATACTTGACAAAAGGGATCATGCTAAGAACTATAACGTCCTGTAGCTACTTTATTAAATTATTTTACGACATAGCAATGTGGTTAACTATGATCTATAACTTTCTAAACTCAATCTATTATCTATCTTTATTGTCTAACTTAAACGTAGTACATCTGCTTTTTTAAAGTTCAATTTCCTATAATTATAAAATACAGTATTTTAACTAAACAATTTCTCTCATATACCCTAACATATACAAATCTAATCTTTTAGATTTTTTATTAGATTATATTTTCTGTTTCTTTTATATACAGATTTGTTTTTGTAATTACATTATATTCATTTACACCTTTAGTATTTATCCTTCTTCATTCGTTATATACAATGTTTTTATAATCTGTATGGTTTTTCCACTTGGCCATTTGATTATGGGTATTTAGGTATTGATGTTTTACGTTCGCATTCCCAAACTTCTTTTACTTCCAAAATATCTACAATCTAATGGCCAAATAGAAGCAACCAGAAAGTCTATAAAACGCATTGTATAAAAATAATAAAGAAGTAGGAGACATATACATGGCTTCTC
The DNA here is from genome assembly GCA_033557785.1 of Enochrus cinctus. Lineage (NCBI taxonomy): Eukaryota > Metazoa > Arthropoda > Insecta > Coleoptera > Hydrophilidae > Enochrus > Enochrus cinctus. The sequence continues at coordinate 11,509 of JAUIMW010001753.1, forward strand.
TAAACATACATTTAGTAGATATTCTCTTACTTTTGTAATACTTTTTGCAATATTTCATCATGTTTCTTTCTATTTTTAGCATGTTTGAGCATATCATGTTTAATTTGATGGGTAACACACTTTGTTTGCAAACATTTAAAAGAAAATACTGGGTTTGTGTTAAAAAATGAGCCCTTGTTTAGTATGTCATTTTTATGTTGTTTAATATTTTGACCAATATATAAACATCTTCAGAAATATATATATAAACTTATCCTTATCTTTTCATCCTTGAAAATAGTCTCGATCCAGTCAGTTCAGTCCACATCCCAGTCTTGGAATGGGCAGAG
>JAUIMW010001754.1:0-11836 GCA_033557785.1 Enochrus cinctus
TGGCTACTCTATACCACTCTGTCATTCAAAATAAAACGCCTCAATATCTTTATAGGAAAATAACGTTTAGAACCGACATTCATCATCTAAATTTAAGATTCAAGAAGCACGTAGTTTGCTGCGTCAACACGTCCCCCCTAGGGTTAAGTGTTAAGGAACATGGCATCATCTCCGGATGGTGCCATGAACGTCGCCCTTGTTCAGAGACCTGTACTTTCAAAATTTTATTTTTTTTCCTGAGCAATAAAGTCATTTATTATTATTATGATAAATCTGGCCAAATATGTGATTTATTGAAGTTTCTCAAATACCATTCTTTGGAAATTTACATTTACTAAATATGTCTATCGAAAATGCAATAGTCAATACCACAAGGTTTAAATTCTGAAGAAATATTGTTTCCAAGTTATAGTATACATCAATGTTTTTAATACAGGTCTATTTTTAAAATTTTCAGTAAATTAACAAAATAATAGAGTAGATGACGTCACAGGTCGATACTATGGATATTGCATCTGAGGGACACCAAAGCTTCCTTCGAATAAAATTTATTAACACAGACAAGAATAATTTAGTACAATTTCCTATTGTGTCCTCAAGATGGATCCCTTGAGGTGAAATGTGTGCATCCCTCGTTTATCCCAATTTAGAACTGGGTAAATAGTCAGTCAAGGCTATTATAACAAAATTGTTAAATTATAACAATATAATTGATAAATTTTCCAAACTGTGCAAAAATAATTATTTTAATAATAAGTTTATATGTACGATATGATAAAATAATAATTTGAAACAAAAACAATAATAAATGAAAGAGGGCTCAATGGGACCTGCGCCTGTAAGTCAGTCCGTCACTTCATAAATCATATAGAATTTTTAAATAACAAAACTAACGCAAATTGATAAGATAATTTCCAGAACAAATACAAACGTTGTTGGGACCATAACATGTGCGAACCATTTTTTATAAGCGGCGCAAGTTACAAGTTTTTTGTTGTGTGTCGTTTACAAGAAATAAACACATGATATTTAGACGAAATAAAAGCCATTATTTTTTTGGAGGCTCCAAATTTCATTCATGGAAAACTTACATACAAAAAATATTAAGTTCGTGAATTATCCGATTCAATAAATGCCTCGGTACCCAAAATGTAATATCTAAGGTACCTCATAATAGGAATGATCTTTTATAATGCAACAAACGTTATTAGTTTTCTAATATCTATCGAGTGTATTTAGCAGTGTAATTTTCTACCATGACTCTTGAATCAGATTGTATAGGTAACAACTTTTTAATTGTCAAATAGAAAGAATAGCAAATATAATGTAAACCAATGAAAAAGTTAAATTATAATCTATTTTGTCACAATTTACTATGCAGTTGATGTATCATTAATAACTCATTCTTATATTTTTTAATATTTTTCACTCCTAATAGTAAACAAATACGAAATTAAATCATATCAATAATAAGAATGCAGATGGCAGTATACCTAGACAACATTCCATGTCCCCCAGACCCCTTGGTGGTCATGTCTTTTATGTTGCTTTAAATTCAGTAGAATATCGCTAAAAATTCAATTAAAATGCTTTTTTTAATAGAATTTTAATAGAATTAGATACTACGTAAACAAGAATATGGAGGAGATTCATCTAACCCATATCCTCTATGTTGTTTTAATTTTTTTTCTCAAATTTTAATATTATTTGAATATACCTAGTCATGGACGTAATTCAATATACAAGGTGATTCAAAAATGATTATCGAAAATTAAACTGCTAATTACACTCAAAATTAGAAGGATTGCAGAAATCATAGAAATATATAAATGTACATTTTAATTTTTTCATTTTTTAACTAAATGTTTTTTACATATTTTAGTAATTTTGAAGAAATATTGATAAAAATTTGTAAACTACAACAAATTCATATATAAATGTACCTTTTAATACTTTTTGAGAAATGAATTGCATATTATAGTTATGATAAAGCAAAACAACAAATTAATTTTTAAAAGTGCATTTTAGTTTTTTTTATGAAGAATATGAAGTAAATAACATATTTTAGTAATATCAAGGAATTATTAACAAATATAACTATATTGAGCACGATTTTCGTAATTACAAAAAAAACTTTTGATTGATTACCTTAATAATTTATTTTTCAATTGTGTACCCTATATTCAAACCTTGGTATGGTAGTGCAAACTACAAATTGTTCTGTTAATTGATTGTTGAACTGTACTAAAACATAGCGGAAGTAGTTAATTAACAAAAATAACTAAATGTAGAAGCTGTAGTTTTTTTAATTAAAATAAACATTTAGAGTTACTTGTTGAACTAATTGCTTTATATGTTTTGTCGCTAAGTTCCTATTTGAGATTAACTTGGAAAAATTATCTGTATTAACAGGCGACATAAAACTTCTGTAATAAAAAGAAGACAAATTTTGATAATAAGTTTTGAAAGATGGTTTACACTGCAAAACATTTAACATTTGCACAATATAAAAAGCAAAATACGATAAATTCAGGCTTTAATATTACAATCACTAGTAGGAAAAATCAAAGGTCACATTTTATAGACCGTAGGCAATATTGTTCTTATCAATACTGCGCTTGGTTCATTAAATCTAAAAAGGAAATTCAGTTCCATGGAAATATTTAACTATGTATTGCAATACTTCTCGTTAAGGAAAAGAAAAACTAGATCATGTACTTAGTTTAGTGCACCACATCCAACAAAATAATTTTCTTTGTTTCTTTTAAGGTGATTTATACCAAAGGCAGCCTCTGCTGCCAACTCCCGGAAAAGGCGAGAAATGGGGCCATGGCAGCCACCCTACTGCCCACCACTATGCAGATGACGATGAGGATGTCCTGCATAAATCCGAAAATTCAAATGGGGTCATCAAAATTAATATGCCTGCGCCTGTTAGGGAGGAACCTAGATATCCACAGGAAAGGTGGAAAACAGTCATAGGTAAAAATCCAATACTGATATTTAAAAAAAGCATTAATTTCAATTTTGTTTCAGCTCTTGTAATATTATTATTAAATTTTATAGTTACATTACTAGCGCTAGCCGTAGTGCACGAAAGAGTACCAGATAGGGAGACATATGGTCCCTTACCTGATATATTTTTAGACAGTGTGCCTGCCCTTGATTGGGCCCTAGATGTTTCTGAATATATTATTATGATATCTGTAAATTCTGCCGCACTTGCTATATTGTTCCATAAACACAGGTATGATCTCACTGATAAAACTGCAGCAGATACGTATTTACTAATTTTATGTTACAGGTTCATTGTATTTAGAAGAGTTTTTCTCATAATGTCATTGTTATATATGTACCGAGCCATCACTATGTATGTAACAGTGTTACCAATAGCCAGTAAAACATACTATTGCTCACCCAAAGCCAATGGTACCACACCTCTCCTTGTTGCCAAAAGAATTGTTCAGTTGTTTTCAGGATTCGGCTTGTCTGTTAATGGAAAGCACACGTACTGTGGTGATTTTATATATAGTGGACATACTGTTATTTTAGTACTAAGTTATTTATTTATCGCTGAATGTAAGTTCACACTCAATTTAATAACATTAGATTTAAATTTACGATAATTTATTTTTCAGATACTCCTAAAAAATTATACCTTGTACATTGGCTCTACTGGGTATTGGCAATCGTGGGTGTCGTTATGCTGCAATTGTCTCACGGACATTACTCGGTTGATGTTGTAATTGCGTACTATGTTACCACAAGGATCTTTTGGATATACCACACCTTGGCCAATAATGTTGTTTTGAAGGTAAGAATTATTTTTTCTTACATAAGTTTTATTATTTATTTCTTTTTGTTTTTTTTTTCAGCAACACTCCCCGAATAATTTCCTAGGGCGCTCTTGGTGGTTTGGTATATTTTTGTTTTTTGAAGGAAACATAGGCAGTCCCATTCCTAGACAGTGGCCAGATTGGCCCTTACCTTGGCCGCGTAGATTTCACTCAAAAAGCAGAGATAGTTAGTAAAATGCTTAGTGCGGATTCCTAGACTGTATTAAATTTTTTTACATAAATGTGATACAACTTAAATTTTAGCGCCTTATGACCTTGTGTCAATATAATGTATGTATATACAAAAATATATGTATACATTAGGTGTACATGTATATTTATATATTTAAAGAAATGATGTAAATATTCATAATTTTTTAATAAGTTTCGCAATCTCAAGTTATTTTTAGATGAAGAGAGTAAATATGATAGGTTTTGTAAACATGATAGTTTTTTTGTATAGATCTACTGTCTGTGGTAATAATGTATCGCTTTAGAATATGAAATATTACTTCTAGAATTCTCTTTATGACTTTATGCATATTGAGAAATGCTGTTTGATATTATGGTATGAAATACTTAATGTGAATGATACTTTTTTAATATTTATAAAATTTTTACTCAAAATTGAAATCCGAAAAATGTGATCTGCTTGATTTTATTAGATCAAAAATTATTGTGCCACATTCTTTTATTAGAGCATATGTATATTTTAATCCTCCCAAAAACTTCGCCAATCGAACAGGGTAGTTTTTTTAAACATTAGATAAACTGAAAATGCCTGGCATTGTGTTCTTCAGTCGACAGCACTTCTGTCGATAAGTGTTCAATCTTACCTAGGCAATTTATCACTAATGTATAAGAATCATCTAAACCATTTTTCAAATACATTTTGGTAACACCTCAATTTCTATTTTTAGGAACTCGAATCTCCAATATCAGACAGCATTAAAAACTGTGACAAAATTCTTAAAAATGTCTTCATCTAAGAACCTAGTTTTATTTTTGTGTCCGTCGGTTATAATCTCAAAAGAAATATATTTTATATAAGCTTAAAATGATATATTACTGTAGCAGAGAAAAATCTATATTTCTGTAACTGTAAAATACTATTTAAGAATGAATGAATGTTTTGTTTAATTGCCTGAAAATCTTTTGTTAATATAAAAAATCATTTTGGAAGTTTGTGAGGTTTTCAAATTACTATAATGTAAAGAATCTGTAAATAAAAACCATAATAAATAAGCATCAATATGTAATCGCACAAAAAGCAATTTGTTAAAGTAATAGATATTTTTGTATTAAATTTCTATAAAACTTTCAAGTAAAAAAAAGCAATTCTATGTGTAAATGTGTCTGCCTTTAAACAAAAGCCCCACAAACTTTAATAATTTCTCTTTAATATTTTCTATAATAAAATAATTGAAAGCTATTTTGATCCTCGAATCAAAATATCTTACAAGCAAATAAAAGTTTCTACGTAAATAAAATTTACAGTCATGCACGAACTAGTCTTAGATATTCAGATTACAAACGAGTGTTTGTCGTTCATTGTTGAAACAAAACACACCGTTACGTTATTGTGAAAGACAATAAATTGTAAATTTTGTTTAATAGTTGATCCAATAGCGATGTTGATATTTTTTTTTGTTATTCTATTTTAAATATTAATTAAAACAGTTGAAATACTTAGTTTATAGAATAATTTATTTGTGTACCCTGAAAGTGAGAAGAATGAATATTATTATAGAGTGAGCTATAAGTGTTGAAATGTTTAATTAAAATATTCTTAACAAGTCCTATAAATCACCAACTTTGCCTTTTATGTTGAAAAGCACTGATATAGAAGAAATGTACTATATTTGACAATATTAGACGTGCATGATAATATTGTAGTTTAACCTTTATAAGTTGCCAAATTTGAAAAGTGATGCTTTAGTAGCCATGAATCAATAGTAAAATTAGATCTAACATCTGTTATAATAAATACTCCTAGCACATTTGTCATGTATGTATCTTAAATAAAATGTGCCAATGCACCTAGCATCCAGGGTAAATCTGGAAGGGGCAAAATGTGATTTATTTGAACTTTAACCTTTACTCAATTAAATTCTTAAAAATCATTTTGTAATAAATTTTTAATCAAGTTAAATATAGTACATTGCATATTTGTTATAATGTAAGAAAAAAGCTTTAAATATTGTAAAAATATTTATTATATTTAACAAAAATAGATATTCTTCTACATATCTAATTATTAGAAGAATTTTATATTGAATTTTAAAACAATGCTATAGATTCTATTATTGTTGTTTTTATTTATTTGTAAGCATTGTTAAAATAAAAGAGGTATTTTTCAAAGTGTTATTTTTCTTCCGATTTTTTTTGTAGGTGTAACTGGCTTGACAATCTCATCTTCGGGGTATCAGCACTTCTTGGCTGGCATTTCCACAAAGAAGAAACAAAAACTTCTGTCTTATAATATCCATTATCATTCTTAACTTGTAGAACACACTACTCTTGTTTATTGTTTTAAAAAATAAAATTAATTATAGAATTATCAGCAATAATATCAATACTTGAAGTAGGAGCGTAGTCAGAACTTCACCTATGAAGTGGTAAACAGCATTTACTTTTGACCAGCAGTCAAGCCTAAATATAAAAACCTAGAGTCTATAGACATTTAACAGAAAACATTATTTTCTGGTTCCTGTGGCCTCGGTATGCACCAATGAATCTTTCGATATCATTCAAATTATTTATTTTCTAAACTGGTTTTCACATACAATAATTAGAAAGTTATGATGTAAAAATCATTTCAAATCATCAAAATAATTTATACAGGATCTAGCTTCTTCGAGTGTGGATTCAGAAGCTTAAGAGCAAAGGTGTTGGAAAAAGTTATCTACCAATTTAGTCTGATGTATTATGCACTAAACCGAGTATGGTAATGTATTAAGTTTACGACTTCCATGCAAGTCAGTCTCATATGAATGACCAAGTTGTATTTGTAACATAAGTCACTTAGCATCAGGTAATATTTAAATTGAGGACTTCACTGAATATGAAAGGATAAATAAACCCCAATAGGAACCTTATTTTGCTTGATCATATGCAATTTAAAGCAGTTGATTCCACCAATTATGAACTTAACAACTAAGTGCTATCTATTAGAAAACATGGAAAATAAAAAATTATTAAGGTTACTTTAGAATGATTAATGTGATTAGTGGCTTTTGGAAAAATATATGTAGTTGCGTAATGTAATAATTTCAAGAAATCGATGATATGAACACCTATATTTTCAGCTTTAAATGTTATGCTTAGAAAACAGAAGCTTTTTCTATTATTTCAAAATGACTCGACAAAAAAAAAGAAATTAAAAAAACAGAATTATAGTTGGTGTTTGTTTTATTGTTTATAGAGCCCACATGTAATTGTTCTTTGTTTTTATTGTATGTAACCATATTATTAAATAGAAATAAATCAAAATTTTGAGGTTAATATTCAATTTACCTGTTCTGTAAGGAAATATCTGTATAAAAGTATAAATTTATCGAAGTAATAGATGTTTCTTTGAAGAATCTTGCAGAAAATCTCAAAATTTTATCAACAATCTGTACTTGAGATTTATCTGATTTATTATATAGCTATGTCTATAATTTTTATAAAATATTGACATGGAATAAATAACAATAATATAAAAAATAAAATTATTACTTTTATAGAATTTTTCTTTGGAAGAAAACCTGAAAGTAGGGTAATTAACTTGAGACTAATATTAAAAATATCAAAACAATAGCTCAGCTGGATGTTGTTATCATACATACAATAATTTATGTAGATACTGTAAAAATAAAGTTGTTGAAAGAAGCTTCAAATAATACTTATTTCTGTTTCACCCATTGTGTGGAGAACAAAGGGGTCAAGTTTTAAAGAAAATACGTATGTTTGTAAAAAATGCTTTTCCATGAAACCCGGAAGAAATTTTTAAGCAATCTTTAAAGGAAGTAGCTATAGCACGAGATTCAAGAGGAGATTTAGGAAACATCTCGAAGAAAGGCCTTTTATGGTATTAAATAATTGTTGGCTGAAGTAAGTTGATGCATATTTTTGTAATAATTAGTAATTCTGCCTCTGTAGCTTCTGGGTGGGTCAAGTAGCTTAGGAGTTGCTATCATTGCATTACCAAGAAAATGTATTCAAATAACTACATAAAAGAAGTTTAATATTGGCAAAGCAATACATAATAGTTGTTCTGAACTATTATCGGATTATGGTCTATTCACACACACAGGAGTAGACTCTTGGAGGGTTCCCACATTAGAGCTGCAGGTGTTAGTGTTACAATTTAACATTACAGGCCTTCAGAAATTCGTTCAGATAGATGTACACTGCACAACTTCTGGACGCCAATATACTCGCACAACTACGGTTCATGTCCAAGAACATCAGTTGGTGCCTCAAATTTTCTTTTACACATAGTATTTAATACAATCCTCTACAATGTGTTGAAGGTCTGCTACAGTCTCTAAATCACAATCACATACCGGACTCGCAATGGCTTCAATTTTGTATAGGTGCTTTGGGAATGATGCATGATTTAATCATATACATATGACGTGTTATTTTCTTTCTGCTGAGTGTTGCATTTTTGAGCCATGGTACTTTAATCTCCGGTTGAACCTGGTAATATGTATTACTCTTAAACAGAGATATTGATGTATATTCATGGTTCCATTCCTTAAAAATCTCAGACTTTACTCAACTAAATACATCCTTCAATGTAGCAAACTGGACTGTCCGACCATTTGTAGCAGCCTTCTTCGCAAGTGCATCTACCTGCTAATTTTGTCTTATTCCCACATGGGCCCTTGTCTATAATACATCTATTTTTTTGTTCTTTTTTGTGGTTTTTCTTATTTGCTTGATGAGCTCCAATGTGCAACTTTCTGCTGTTCTTGGATTGTTCAGCGAGGTTAAGACAGAAAGTGAATCTGTAACCATTAGAAAATGGCTGTCTGGTAGTTCATAGTACATTATTATCGCTTCTTTAATGGCGAAGATTTCTGCTGAGAATATGGAGCACATATAAAGAAGTTTGAAAAGGAGTTTCCGACCATACTTAGGACAATATACTGCCGCTCCCATCTGGCATAGCTCAAGCTTAGATCCTTCTGTGTACATTTTTGTGAGTCCAGTCCAATTGTTTTCTAGTATTCGTGACAATTCTCTTCTTGCTAGTACTGGGATCTCTGTATAATGTGGGATTGTTATCTCAATGTTATCTAGCATGATTTCACATTATAAGTTAAAGATAATTCGGTGTTATTTAGTAGAGTAAGAAACGAGTCTTTTATTATCCGGTCTTTCGGAAGACCGAATTTGTTTATAATTATTTTTTCTTGCATTCATTTTTAAATATATTTATTCTAATGTCGTTTTAATTTAATTACCATGAGTTTATCAATCGAAATTTCTGGCAACGTTTCTCCCGTCAGAGACATGTCAAATAAATAATTGATAGAAAATTTAAACCATAGAATAAGAATAAATTTAAACAAAGAAACCGAAAATGTTATTAATGTCAAACCAACAAAACAGTCAACAGAAAAAGCGCTGAATAACTCATATGCTTCAGTCCTTACAATTGCTAAGTGTCCGGAAAGGATCAGGCAATAGTTTTGCCTGCCATTCATGGCATTCCTAAGAAAGAATATATAATTGGAATGGAAAAATTGGTGGGTCCCAGAAACATAATTTTCACATCTTGTATTTCCATCAGCCAAAATAAAAGACCAGTACAGGCTCGTAGATTGGTTACGCCGGCTAAGCGGACCATTCTTTCAAATGTTTCTCCGTGTATTTCTCATAAACTTTTATTGAAGGAACTTATATGTTTAAACTTAAAACCTGTTTCCAGTAGTTTCAGACATGTAATGAATTTTACCTTCTTCAATTATTGTGTCCCATAAGGATAATACCTTCCATATATTCGTTATCCGCTATCAATAGGACACTGGATTTTAAATACGTAATATTGTTTTGATCTTAAACAAAGGCAAACTTATATGATTGTAGTTACAATTGAAAGCAATAGTAACAGGCAAAGCTTGATAGAGATGTTCCACAGGAATCTGTTATTATATTTAGATTTGCCACATGAAGGGAAACATCTGCTCTAGCTCTAAGATTGGGATCTGAGACTATTTATTCCACAACATCAACAAGTTTTTTTGGAATTATAATACATTCTGTTTCAGTTGTAGATCACATATTGAGCAACTTGCGTCTAAGTACTTACATACATTTTCTGCACATTGAGGAACCAAAAAAGCATAGTCACTACTTTATGCCCCTATTATGTATTTGTACACTATAGATTTGACTATGTAGATTTTGTGAGGCAATTCTCACATAATGAAAAGAATATTAGTGCTACAGAATATGTGTCGGAGGAGTATAATTTTTGAAATTTAGCATCGTTGAATCCTGTACATTGAAATGTTCAAGGTCTGAGTGTACATAAACTACTAAAACTAGAAATATTTTTTAACTCAGTACATCGAGTGCTATCTCGTCCTAAAGTCTTCAAAATGAGGTGTGCTTTATATGTGTATAAAAACCTATCATGTTTTTTGTTCTGTGTAATCTTATTAGAGTGGTCGGTAAACTTTCCGACATAAATGTTGGAACTAAAGTTCATCATTTATATAGAGAAGTGCATTAACTCGATGATAATATAATTTATTGATCAAAAACAAAATATAATAAAAGTAATAAGTAAAAAATTAAATAAATAATTAGGTTCAATCCCAGGAGGAGATAAGAATTCCCTATTTCTAGTGTTCATGTTGAGAACATCGATCCTGTATTTTATTTTATTTAGTAAATATGGTGGTTTTTCTGAAAAAATAATGTTATGAACGCAGACAGATGAAGAAGGTGCCTGTTAATCAACTGATATCTCTCAGCTTATAGGTGAAGCCTCTATATCTTGCCGACATCCAACTGCACAAGGCAAGTACCATAAATAGTATCACAAGTGTGATAAAACAAGGGATTCGCATAATGTTTTCAACTTAGTATGTAGAAATGATCTACTCGCATAGAGAGAAGGCATTTCTAAATTATTCATTAATATTCTCCCAAAATTGTAGTCTGTAATCAATGACCACTGTCAGAGCATATACATTCATTTAATATTTAGTCTAGACTTGCCCTTTCTTAATGCACCAATTTAATGGCAACAGTCAATTGTATTGTTGGTCAGTGATCAATTAGAAACTACAATTTTACATTCTCTTTGAAGGGAACTCCATGAAAATTTAATTCATGATCCCATAATTTTTAATATTTTTTCTAACATTACTATTCGTGTGGGAACATCATGTTATTTTGTTTTTTGTTTAAAATTATCAATTCTATGCTTAGCCGAAGTTTGTTGATATCGAATCACCCAGTGTTCTATATGTTTGTGCACTTGATGTTGAAAATAACGTCACGAAGCCTCCCAAGAACATTGTTGCCTCAGATTATGTTGCAAAAAATGATCTGCTCTATTCTAATGGAGAAGGAAAAAATTAAGAAATTTGATGTGACCATAGGAGTTACTTTCAAGCACTGTCCAAAACTTCTAGAAAATGCTGACAAGCTGTTGTTGGTGTGGATTTACGAGAAACATCTAAAAGGCGATTCTATGTTGGAAGATATTATTTACACTAAGGTTAAAAATCTGTACTTAGATCTTCTCCAAAAAATTACAATATAACAATTAGGCAGCTAAACTAATAATTGTAGATCTGTGGAAAACTTACAAATAAAAAACGTATTTACTTACCTCATTGAAAAAGAAATGAATAAGTAATAACTAAAAAAGGAAAATGTCTGCTCCACTTCTACTGTTATTTATAACAAAATATGTTTTTTTTTTCATTTTATTATAAATGGCAGGAAACAAAATTTACATGAAAAAGATATGGAGACATTTATTTAGAAAA
>JAUIMW010001755.1:0-11832 GCA_033557785.1 Enochrus cinctus
AACTAGTTGCCTGGGGTAGTTTTTATCTTCTAAAATGCTCTTTGGAGGCTAAATTGGCCGAGAGAAGGATGGTTGATTCTAAGGATACAACTTTTCATAGCAAAGGTCAAGTCCTTTTTGTATTTGAACGGGTATGTCGAAAGATAACTACCAGAAACTACCAGATGGCATTGGCTTTTGATACCAATCCAACAGGATTTTGTTATCCGAATTTCTAAATACTAATGAACGGGGCTTGATTTTGTAAATGTCTTTTTCGACTGTGAATTGGATCAAGTTGTCCATGCTGTTTAGCCTCTCAATCGTCAACTACACCATGTGGAAGGAAGAGCCCAAATCACATCATCTATATATTGGTATATGAAAGCAAAATCAAATGGCAGCGAATTAATTGTAATTTCTGCTGTAATAGATAAATCGTTGGCCGCACTTGGGAATGCGAAGGTATCCCTAATTCGATAAGTTATGTTGTTATTGAAGGCTGAGGAAAGGACAGTGGCAAAAAAACGAGGCAAAGACTGATAGGCGAGTTCAATGATGATATTAAAGGTCTTAATAGAAAATAGGAATCGTGTAGTTTATGGGGACCATAGAAAATCCGTAAGTAATTCAGCGAAGGTATGCGGCAGAACAGATAAACGAGAGGAAATAGAAAACAATGGAACGAAATACTCTATTAGGAATACATGAAATAAAGTCATTGAACATAGAATCATAAAATATACTTCCAACTTTCTGCTATTAGAATTGAACCAAAGCATTTCAATTATGAAAAAAATATGCCGATTTTTCATTTATTCACGCAATATCAGAAGTAGTTAAGGAAATTAGTTCCTCCATTAGTATGGCTCTGAATATTTAGATTTACATGGAAATGGACCCTAACCACGGGATATTATCCACAGTTTCATACAGTTGAACATGTATTACCATGGATGATCTAGAGGTTATTTAGGATTTATATGGGAAACAGCTTTCTCATCCAAAGCAACACAACAACCCACCTTCTGAAGATCAACACATAGAAAGCATTTGGTTTTGGAAGCAAGAATTTAAAAATTGGATCTATTTAAGGAGGAACTTACATTTAAATCCAAAAACTTGGTATTGGAATAGAATACCAAATAAATATTGGCAATTGGTTATATTTTATATAACAACCACTTTAACAAATATTGGCAATTATTTAACAGCCATGTAAATTAAATGATTTTTTTTATTATTATTTTATATTTTTAGTTATTGAAATAAATTATTTTAGGCTTTTTCTCTGTCATAAAGTATAACAATAGCCAAGTTAACTCGACCTTAAAAAGAGTTATGGTTAAGGCTCTTATAATTTTCTTAAGAATTTGGAAACAAACCTTTATCAATAATAATTCTAAGATATTTTCAGGCTTCTATTGTTTGATAAAAAAATTTGTTTATTAACTTTCCTTACACCTACATTTATAAAAAGAAAAATTTTTTTTTTTAAATTTTTTGGATTACAAACTTCACTCTTGCGTCAGTAAGAGTAGAAATAATTTAAAAACATTGAAATATTAAAATGTGCTTTCGCGATCTTATGCTTTAAAATGGTCATGCGTAAATAGTCTCGCCAAACAAGAAATTCTGCACGTGCTTGCCTACTCTTTGCAGGACGTACGTCTTCCGGAAATCGATAAACATAACCTTACAATTTAGGCAACACCTGGCGCTTTTAAAAATACAAGATAACTAACTACTCGGCGTTTAGAGAAATATTTAAATAAGTATTATATCTTTCGAACAAAATTATTTCATAACAGAAGATCAACGAAAATTCGCAAAACATATTACGTCATGCGTAGTACATTAACACCAGACAGAGATGGAAAGCGAGAGTAAAGCGACATTGAACTTACCTACTAAACTTGATTGTATTTTGCTTCGAAAAACGGTAGACGTCGGCGGCGTATTTTAATTCTCTATGGTTTTTCTGTCTCACGACACTTCTATTTAACACTTTTAACCTACAAATAAAACGAAATCAATTTTTGACCTGCGTATTTACAAGTCAACTGGAGTCCTGTTTAAACGCACAGACCTGAGAAGTGTATGGATGTGTGAGAAAGTGATAAGGCCAAATTCACCAAAACATCGACGACGGGCTCGATGTAGTCCAACTATACACTCAGTTGTGCGCTTGTACTCAAACGGGGAGCATGTGGCGACTGCGGCTCTATAATGCCGAGATAACTCGTTCAAAATGTTTACTAACTCGTATTTACTCTTTGTGACGATTTTACAGTGCTTCTTTTTATCTAGTGCTAAAGTTTGTGATAGTGTTGAAATAAGAAATTTTAATATTAGTACTTTTCAGTCTAAATTATCCGAATGCTCTGTTGTGAATGGGAATTTGGCTATAATGCTGTGCGAAAGCAAAAGTACTGACCGTTTTGTAGAACTGCAATTTCCAAAATTAAGGGAAGTTAGAGGGTATTTTCTTATCTTCAGAGTGCGCGGATTGACGTCCGTAGGTCAACTTTTTCCAAACCTCGCTGTTATAAGAGGACAGACACTTATTACGGATTATTCTTTCATAATTTATCATGCATACGATTTACGAGAGGTAGGTCAGCAATTTTTTACATTATTTCTCCTTAGCAAAATATGCTGTGTATGATTATTTATTAAAATACGACGCGACGGCTTAATTGCGTATGTATGTGACCCAGTATTGTTGTTCATTTTCAATGCCAAATATTATGGGTCACATATATTTTCCGGATTCCATTTGGCTATGATGACATGTACGTTTATATTTATTAAAATCATGAAACTGCCAGGTTACCTACAATATAATTCATTAATTTTTTCATTATAGAATACGTGCCCAAAAAGTTAAAAATATTTGTACTGGGAATAATAATAAAATATAACGTAGCCACATATTTTGGGTGTTTTTTTTTTTAGAATATCAAATATGTTAAGACAAAAAATTGTTTAAATTGTATATATTTACAAATTTATATGTACGTTAAGAATAGTAAAGTATTTTCACTGTTGTTTTAAATACATTTCTAGGATTAAGCTTCTTCTTCTTTATGCATTTTATGATTATTTCGACTACAGCATTCCCCTAAAATTAAATTTTCTTTTTTTATATGGAAGTTACACACAAAATCTTAAATACGGAAAATTCTTCTACGTTCAAATACAATCGCCGGTAAATATAGTTCCTTTCCTTTTACTTTTCGCAAATTTCATTAAATTTACATTTACAGTTACATTTAAAATTTATCATCAAAAATTTACTAATTTGTAGTTTTCTAGTAGATTGTACTATATTTTAAAACTTAATGTGGAAATTGTCTTATTTTTAATAATTATTAAAAAATTTCTAAAATTTAAACTATGTACATGATATGGACAGGGGTATAAAAAGTATTTTGTTAGATAATGCTATTCAAACAAAGTGATAAAGAATTAAGCATGTAAAGTATTATATTTTTGTCGTGCTAAATTATTATGTACATTTATGCAAATATTTAAACAAACATTTGTAAAATTAGTGCAGTGGGCCATCAAAAATTTTAAAGATTTAGTGATCCATTGAATTTTTTACGGTTAATATTTATTTATCATATATACATTTTTTAATGCCGTGTTAACTCAAAAATACAGCTTGATTAAAAAAAGTCAACATATAATTTGTTTTTATACGCCACTTGTTACGAAGCATTGAATTGCATTTTTAAGGCAGCATATTTTCCATATTCCCCAAAATTGAGTGTATAAATATTGAAAGCGTCTTCCTTTCTTTATGTTTTTGCACAAAATAATTTTAAAACATTTCGTTTTCGTTTTCGTGAACTGAAATAAAAAACCGGGTGATACCGGTTTTATTTATGGAGTATACAAACTGTTTATCTAGATTTAAAATTTGTTTAATATGCCTCGACTTCTGAATAATAATTGCCTTTCTTAAGAGGCTTTTCTAGTGAGTTTAAAAATTAAACGAAATGAGCATGTGCTAACTTCTTTCACAGAAAATCTGGAAACGTCGAATTCTTTCTCTCGATACCGCTAGCCTGTGTGTTTGAAGCAAACAAAGACCTTGTATGAAATAGACATTCCACTGTGCGCTGTTCTCAATATTTACTGCCAAAAATATTAATATTTACGGTTTTCCCTTTCTAATAACTGCTAACAGCTATGGACAGAGCACAATATTTGAATGAACCTCCAATGGGTTCGTTGATTTGAGAGGGAGAATGTCATTTGTGTACACAAAGAAGCGCCGAGTTTCGGCTTCCGTATGAGCACACGGGCGATATACCTCGGATACTTTGTCTTTTACTTTACAATGTCTTTGGAAGCAGGCAATTAATTTTTTGTCATTACGAGAGACTGAACAAAAAGATCTTTACTAATTATAATAAATGAACAAAATATAGATTGGTTAACTACAATGAAATCAAGTATGGTATAACATTAATAAAGCTGACTAAAATTTAGTGGTTTTTTTTTTAATTGTAGTGTTTTTGTTTATTTTTATATAATTACTTACGCTAATGTTTTAATAATACTGCTTGCTTTCGGAATTAATTTATAAAAAGAAAACAGTTTTTGGACTACTTTATTACCATGAAGTAAAACTATTTGAAAAATAATACATTTTTACGGAAACATAATAACAATAAATATATAAAAATATAATGCAAAAGTGTATAAGGTTACGTCCGTATATCGAATAACTTTTGTACTTATTGCATTTTAATAGTTTATAGTTTATTTTTATATTATTATTATCACACATAATATTATTCATACATGAAACATAATCCACTACAGTCATTTACAAGTTTTTATACTAATTACTTTGATGTAACTTGAATTTGTTCTTAAACAAATTTGAATTTTCAATTCCAAGTATTTAACATAAATAACTTGAAATTTCAAAGAGCTAAAAAAGATTGTCATTTTTAATTTTTAATATTCCTAATATTAACTTGATTATTATTGAAATTCATGCCATGTGTTTATTAAAAAACATAAATAATAAATAAATTGTAATAATTGCAAGCCAAATCTTTTTTTTTTTAATTACAACAAATGTTTTCGTTAACTTTAATGTGTAACATTTCACCAATTAGTCTTTTATTAAGATTGTGTTCTGTATCTAAAATTTGTGGATAATCAAAGCCAAATATGTGTTGATTTTCGTATGCATTACATCATTTTTATGTTGGTTTATTCTATATTTTAGCAATTGTTATAATTAATCAAAATAAGATGAGTCACAGTTCTTACATTGAATCTTAAATACACTGACGTACTTGTTAAGATTGTTTGTTTTTAAAAAGGTAAAAAATTTATTAGCTTTATCATTTTATGTAAGAGCTACATGTAAGTTATATGTTTTTTTAAAGTTGTTTTAAGTTTTTTTTGTGTATGGTAATGATCACTTAAAAGTGCAGTTTTAGAGTGTCTAAAAATGGCAAAGAATTATTATGTTTCGAAAATGAATTTTAAATTGTTGTACTAACTGTTAAATGTGGTACTAATTTCATCAATTTTGTTTAAAGGATAAGTCGTTATTACATCATCAACATAACGAAAATAAAAAGAAGGTGTAATTTTTTTCAACAAATGTCCTCTAAATCTAAGTTAGCAATAGTTGATGATATGCAATTACCCATAGCCACGCCAAATGTATTTTGATAAAACTTGTCTTTATATTTAAAAAATGTGTTTAAACCAAGTTGTAGAGCTTCAGTAAATTGTATTTTCGTTATCGTTATATAATGTTTTATGTTGTTATTTTATTTTTGAAATCTACAGAATTTTTAATAGAATATTGTTTTTTTTTCTAAAATATTTGTTAAAAATTTTGATTGTATAATTTGGAGAATTGATAGTAGATGCAATTGGTCGTATGGATAAATTTTGTTTGTGTATTTTTGGAAGAAAATTAATTTTTAGTGTAGATGGATGTTTGATTATTAAATTGACCAGTAATTTTGTAAATTTGCTTAGAATTATATAGTTTAATGATTATTTCTTCTGTTCGTTTTTCTATATGATTTATTGGATTTTTTGTGAGTAATTTGTCTGTACATGATAACTGAAGTTTGACCTTTGTCTTTATTTGTAGTTATAATGTCTTTCTTATTGTTTAAAAAATGTTTTGTGTTTTTCAGTAAATTGATATAGAAATCATTTTTATTTTTTTCTAGAATTGATCTATGTGATCATGTTCTTTTACAATATTGTTTCTACTAACAACAGATGGATTAAAAACACTCTCTTTCCGAATAACATACTTTATTGCTTGTTTTTAAGTAAAAATATTCAATTTTCCCACATAGAAAGTATTAAAAACATCTTCCTTTGTAACAGTAACGAAAGAAATTATCTTAGAAACAAAACATTGTAAAAAACATGTTCACAAACCATCATTTCTGGACAAAAATTAAAAACGATTTCTATATCAATTTACTTAAAGACATTGTAGTTACAACTGCAGACAAAAGTCAAACTTCAAAGTGTTTGATCATTGAAATAATCCAATAAATCATATTGAAAAACAAAATCATTACCAAATTATGATTCTAAGAAAATTGACGAAATTACAATGGACAATATAATAATGAAACATTCATTTAAAACACAAATATATTTCTTTCCCAAAATACACAAAGAAAGTCTATCCATACGACCACACTTTATAATATATATAATAATCAATTATAAAATTGGATTGGAAAAAAATTGGAGCAATTTTTTCAAATGGAATATATGTTTAAAAAATAAGCTCAATATATTTTTTCTTCAATGTTTTATCTCATCTTTTAGGCATTGATTTGATGAGATTAGATGGTTCCTCTTTAAGTGTTTTTCCAGGCAAAATTTACTGTCGAGTAAGTTCGTTGGAGTTTTGATACTTTATCCCCCTTATGTGTTTCGTCTTCCACTATGTTTTATAGGTTATCGTTCATCTGGGGAACACTACTTCATTTTACTGATTCTATTTTGGCAAACCCATATTTTACTACCTTGGAAATATAATATTGATGAGTTCCAACGAATTTGATCAGCAGTAAACCATGTACAAAAAATAATTTCGATCATAGAATTAATACCCATCAGATATCGTGAACTAGTGTAGATGAAATAAAATTGCCTAAAATATCGAAAAAAGTAATATATTGTTTATTTTATTAACACAAATTTCGTTTGAAAAAGCTACTATTTGTACATACATCAACTTTAATTTGATACAAAACCCTATTTAAATATTTAAATTATAATATTAAAACAGTACAACGTATTTCTTATTTTTATGTACAAAATTATTCTTTATAAGCTTTTTCTGGACACTCCGCGCCTGATTTTCTTGACCGCCTGACCGATACACTTCATGAGAAGTCTATATTAACATAAGTTCAATAAATTAGAAAAGAACGGTAGTAAATTGTAAATTTATCTCGATAATCTATTTTATCAAAATTAAAACAGTAATTATCCTGATATAGACCCCATACAACAATCTTCGAATATTACGCAATATATAGTTAATATAAAATGCAAGACATAAATGGTTAGCAATTACCTGTTCCAAAATAAAAGAGAATTTTGGCACGACAGGTTCATTGAACTTAAAATTGGTGTAACTAACTAATACAGAAAACATACAGAATTCGCCATCGGCCTCGGCAAATCTTTTTAGGAATAAAAGCGTGCCCAGTTAACTTCCTCGGAGAAGACCCAAAGATACTTTAAAAGGTGTAGAAGATCCACTGCTATATACTACAAATTGTCTTCTGTCTAGGAGAAGAGAAGTTTGCCGTGATTTTGGAACTAACACAACTTAATATAGAGTTCGCCCATTATTTTTATAAAAATTCTTTCGAGGTTTCAGTTTTACAAGTTACCCTTTTTCATAATTGTAAACTTTCATTGTTAAGTAGTCAGACAGGAAGAAATACACCGGAGTAAGTTCTGGGTTTCAGGCTGGCCACTATGGACGGAATATAAAAAAAAATTATTGCATTAGCGGTACCGAGGGGCAGCTCCATCAGGCTGAAATATTATTTCATTTTTTTGGCTCATATTGCCAATTTCACAACTATACTGTATTTCTTTAAAGTGTGCAGTTAATTGCAGTAGAAAAAAAAACAAACTACAAAAACATGGTTTTTATGTAGATATAAATGTCAGATAAATGTTAGGATGTCGTTATCGTTATAGTGGCGTCCACGGTGAAGTGATTTATGACAAATGTCATACTTGCCAAAGTGTACCTTTGAATAAAATATTTTTTATTTTTATTGTGTTTTTTAATTATTTGTAGAACTTGATGGTGTTTTTGGCGAAAAGCACCGATTGTGTAAATAACAAACTATGTGAACCTCATTACGTGATAACTGACATGACGATAACGACATCGTTATTCCAAGATGAACAAAATGAAGCTCTAGCTAATTTCTTTAATACACTGTGGATCCGTAATTTCAAAATAATTGATTTAAACAGTTTGGGTGGTTCATTTAAAGTTTTGTTGATAATTATAGAAAACTCGTAAAATATATTAAATCTCATTCAATTCGTTTTAGTAAATATGCACGTTAAACAACAAGTTTTTAAAACTGATTACATAAAGAAACATTGTGTAAGTTCAAAACCCGTGCCTCTGCTTAGTGTGAATTTAAATTCCAGAGTTATATACTGTGTATTTGCGGGTAACATAAATCTTTATCTTGCAACCGGAGATGTATATTCACTTTGTAACTTTCGCAACCGTGTTTTTTTGATTAAACATAATCAATTATTCTTACAGTAGAAGATGCTTACTTTCTTTACGTTTCGTACTGACGCAAATACGAAAAACAAATATCTGCAAATTTAAGACTATATAAGACATTTATTTAATAAAATATTTAAAAAAAAAACTTTTTACAGAATATTGTAATAAATAAAAGTTTACGCACTACGTTTGTAAAAGTGAGAGTTTTTTGGATGGTTATACCATTGCTAAAAACAACTTTCCTTAATATTAAAATTGTTAAGTTATCTGTACTACAATTTTTACGAAATAATAACAATGTAATTTAACAAATTTTTACCAAGAAACTTGTGTACTAACACTGAAATACATTACTTGGCGGGTTACTTCCGGACACCGTAAGTGATGTCTTATACAAAAGGCTGCGTTTTCGACGTTTGAACTTATTTCATGTCAAAAAATAAAAGCTTCTAAATAGCGAGATTTCCCAGTTATAACGAAATTGTTATAACAATATTGGAGTTATAAGATTGAAAATTAATAGATCTAAAACAAAAAAAATTTTATACTTTATTCAATGCATCTAGAGCTTTTGCATATGTTTTTATTACTAAAAATGCAATTGTTGCGGATATAAGGATTAGTTTAATTTTTGGAGTTTAAGCTTACCATACAGGCAAGAGGAATTACAAATTTGAAAAATACTTTTTAAATATTTAAATATATATAATTAAATTTTGAACACTTTTTATTTTGATTAATTGTCATAAAAATGCCTAATAAAAATTTGTTAGAAAAATCATGTCGTACTAGAAGTCTTCTGCAGAGTAATAATAATTATATAATTAATTTGGTTGCATAATTTCTATACAGTGACATAAGTTGATCAAACGAGTTCATAATTGGAAAGCATAAAATATTGAAACAATAATTTACTACAACTTAGGCGATTGAACTAAATATTGAATTGAACAAAACAGTTTGTTTCGTTTTTATTTTTTTACATAACGCGTGCATTGTTTAGTAGTAATCGAATTAAAATCACCCGAATGCCATACATTTTATCGAATTATTTCTTCTTTGATAGATACACAAACGCGTGTGCAATGGTTTACTTCCATGGTTAATTTCCTCTTCGGGCGATAAATATACAACGAAATGTGAAAACGATTTAGTTTCGTAGATTAGGTCTAGAGTGTAAGGAAAAAAAGGAATCTGTTGAGAACCCCTCGGAATCTCGGCTTATTATTTAACTCTCCTTCATGCAGACATATGTATTTTTAACTATTGGATAAAAACTAGGTGTATATACCGAGTACGAAGAAATTGGCCTGAAAATCGTCATAGTTGACACAAAAATAAAATAACAATATTATTAAAAAATATATATATATTTTTAATTTGCACAGTTAAATTTACACTTTGTTGAATTAAATGTAGCTCATTTCCTTGCATCCTGTAAAATATTTATGAGATGCATGCTGTTTAAGCAAACATTATATAACGCAGCAAAATAAAAAGTTACAATCACTAAAATGAAAATAATATAAACATCAATACTAACAAACATTTAAAAAAGTTAATAACACACGTTTCAATACACATGATGTAGGGATTAGAATGAAACAGAAAATATATATCTTCTTTGAATACACACTGGTATTGCCAGGTAAAATTTATCGTTGCCATTTTAAAATTTGACATTTTTGACAGTATACGTAGTTAGAACGATTACACTTCGGTACTTACAATCGGTAGTTAAGGGGTATCGATGTGAAGAAAACAACAAACAAAAAGTGGCGTGCTTCTTCACGAAAACCAACGAATCATCTTGTATCATGACAATGGGAGCTCACACACATCACTTGAAACAAGGGAGTATTTGGGCACAATCCCGACTTGTTGTCACTAATTAAAGAAAATCTGTGTGGACAACGATTTTCATCGTTCACAAATTTTGCTATGGTCTTCTGACTGGACAAAGTGCTTTGATTTGCATGCAAAAGTGTATAGATGATACAACCGAATAAAATTTGTTTGTGTATATTTCGTTATCTGCTTCTATTATATTACAGTTTATTGTATTTTTTTGCTAGTAATTACACCATATTTCACGATGGTAGATCGTGTGGTAAATTTTACGAAAGTTTAATACTAAAGAGATAACACAAACAAGTGTCATAATCTTGCTATACATTCGAAACTTAGATCAGTTACAAAATATGTATATTTAAATCTACAAATTTTTCAGTAAATTTCGAATATCGGTATTAGATATTCATAAATATTTACCGATATTCAGTATACCGAGTTGGTTTGAAATATTTAGCTATTTTGATCGAAGTAACGTACACAATTTTAGAATGTTGTGTTGCAACAATTTGTAATAACTTTAAAGTGTTATGGAGAAGAGACTATCTACTGAAGATTACAAAATGTTTAGCAGTGGACCTGTCTACTTATGTAAAATTTTATGTAGATACTATCAACTATCTACTGTTGTGACAGACAATTTTTAAAATTTTTATGAAAGATTTCATCGAGACAGACGTGAGTGTAAGTTTTTATGCGGAAAAGGTCGTTATTACAGTAATATACCATAGAAGACTGAACGAAAGGGCAGAAGTCAATATCCTTAATATTAAACCTGTTGCCCATATAACTCTATGGTAGTTATAAAGGACAGTAGTAGTATAATATTGTATTTATTGGTGTATTAAAATAATTACAATCTGTAATTCACCTAAATCTAGATTAGTGTAAGGTACCAAGTATCTAATGCGGTCTTTCTTGATTTTTTTCGCTAAAATAATTTATAAATTCCATTTTTTGGTTTTATTTCTGTAGATTATGTTCTTTCTTTTATAATTTAACTCACAATTAAAAATTTTCATGCAATTTTTGGCATGCATTTTGTGCGTATATTATTAGCAATCAAGTTAATACGTATTTTGTAAAACATAATATTTTTAACATTAGTCAAATTCCTCGTAAAAATAGTTTTGCTTATTGTATGTATGCTTTTGCTCTTTCGTGTACGTGATATTGTTGAAATGGCATATTTTAGGCCAAATTTCTAT
>JAUIMW010001756.1:0-11830 GCA_033557785.1 Enochrus cinctus
TATATAAACAAAATACGTATATAATGAAAGAAACATTTATTCAGTCAGTCAATAAGTGCTATATGATAATTATATTATTTCAGTTTTCTATTTTGGCAATGTTGACTTCTGTATGTTACAATTTAGTTGTCGCGTCGCACACAAATAATAATTCGACAAAAGATATTGGATATAATATTTCTAAGAAAAAGTATTAGAAAAAGTTTCTGCCATCACCTATACAATCAAAACATAATCCATCTACGGTGGAAAAATATTTGCAAAAGGAAAACTCGAAAGTTTGTTTTCAGACTTTATCTCAAACAGCACTCCATTAAGTAATGTTAATAGTTCAGTTAACAGACATCCTGCACATTCGCACGTTTGAATTGAACGCGGCCGTGCGTGGCACTATGGCAGGCTGTGCAGGCTTCTAGGGGTGCTCTACTATCACTTTACTACAAGGCCAGCTAGTCTAACTAGGCTTGTCACTCATCCCATTCTGTATGCTCTTGTCCAATCTCAACAAAAATTTTATTCTGGGCTATTGTCTTATTAAAACAAATCTATACATATGTCAGCTAAAATATACACAGAATACTTTATGATTTAGATTAATTAAAATATTAAATATATCACAACTGAATCAATTTTTAATATGTCGGATATTATTTACTGGAATATTATTATGTTAGAGTAGAAAAGTGATAGTTTTATAGGGATATTTTCTATTCGTGTTTCGTAATAAACTTAATAATTAATCTACGAAAAGAAAGTAATTATTTTTTGATAAAATAATAATGTGATATATAGCTAGTGTTTTTTTGAGTAACCTATTTTTAGTCAATATAACCAAAAACAAGATCTTATTATCCTTTCATAAATTGCATTAAAAAGCTAAAACAATTAATTGCTTTATGATAAATTATCATTTATTCACGCAAATTTTGCAGTAAAGCCATGGAAATTTAAGCAAGGAATAAAAGGAAAATTAGGTATAAGGTATTATATAAAGATAGGATAAAAAGTTTCCAAAATAAAATAACTATAAGAAATGACCTACCGTCTAACACATTAGAAGACATTATTTTTCTAAAAATGTATGCCAATAAAATCTAAATTTAAAACTTTATTTTAAATTCGGTGATCTACAAAAGTAAAGAATGCAGTGAATAGAAATATAGTAAAAAGAACTAATAGATTTAAAATAAACCATAGAATTGTTATATACAGGAAGATTTAAAGAATTTATTTTGTTATTTCAACATCTCGCGTGTATGTTAATTTTTATTTTTATTTATACAAACAATTTAAATGCTGAGGTTCATTCAAGTTGTGATTCTAAAACTTAAAGTAAAATGTACCTAAAATCATGCTTTATTCTGTATATAAAAGTGAAAAATGTAAATTCTAAGAAAATATTGAAAATGTATATAAAATTTGCCTACGTAATGAAAAATATATCGAATTCGAATGGAATTAAGCATACAGAATGCATTTTATGTCGGCAGCTAGCTCAGCATGCCAAAATTTCAATTCTAAAGTGATGTTGCTATTAAATTTGTTACAAAAATTTTACCCAATATTTTTATCAAATTAAAAATGGGAATTTTTACAAGGGAGGCGAAAGAGAATTGAATTTTTTTACTATGTAGAATTTTTTTAGTGGTTTCAAATATAAAATTTTATGATTTAATATTCATAAATATTACAGTATAGCAAAATATAGGATAAAAACAAATTTTACAATTATTATATACCCTTAGTTTAAAACGTATTCATTACTTTTGTTTGATTCTTAAAAAATCTTTTATTGGTTATATAAATTTAATAGCGTAATATCAATATATTTGATTGATAATAATAATTAAATATTATTCCCATTTCTAATTGAAACTGTACAAAAAGAATAAAGTAATTGTAATGAGTAGTTACATGAGGCAGGCTAAGGGTAAGATTTTTGAAACGCTAATAGTTACCGTACAGCGCAAAGCATAACCCAAGTGCTACAAACTCTGAACAAAATAAAATAGCGCCATTCCCAGTGTTAGGTATATTATGTAGCTGCCTTGGTTAATACCTGCGTCGTATGTCTTTCTGGTACTTTCCGGCATACTTGGGACGATTGGCTGCTAACTCTGTGATCTCAGGAATCCAGCTTGCAAACACGGCCTAGCAACCCACACACCCATCAGGCTCCTCTATGGACCCAATTTTTACTAAACTACATCATATTATAGCTAAACAATCACCCTTTCTTTCTCACTTGTAAAGTTAGCACGGGTGTTGACGACACCTCGCACAATAGCAAGCATGCATACAATTTATACACTCAGAAAATTTGGGGTAATTATATTAGTTTGTTAAATGTATAAATTTCGGTTAAAATTTTAAATAAAATGCCTTTGCTTATTACTAGTAAGACATTTCATCTAATTGACATATAAATTGAAATAGTAATATACCACACTGGTGGAATATATTAGTTGTTATGTTGGGATAATTATTTGCACGCTACATTTGGAGAGGATTTACGTAAATTTGGAATATTTTACTTAAGAATAAATCAGCAGATAAGAGATATCAAACAACTTTTAATATAAATATGTGTGATTAGGATATTAAAAAATATAGCGTATATATTATCATGGTGGATTTTAACTGATTTTATAATACCATTATTTGTGTATTCATTGAATAAAAAATAATCCACTTAATAATAAAGAAATATGTATACATTAAAATAGTTAAGAATAAGAAATAAATATTGAAATAAAAAATTATTCAAATAATATAATGTTAATCAAATAAGATGTTTAATATCACTTATATGGAGTTTAGATACTGATACTAGGAGAGGGTTTGCAATAATTTGGCATAAAACATCACAGGGGTACGACGTTCACAATATTACTTGTTAAAATGGGCCAGGGATAATTTAAATAAATTTGTAGAAATTGTAGATGTGTAATACATTTATAAAACGTGGTATAAATCGAACACCATGCATTCAAAAAGCGATACTCTATCTACTTTAAGTGAGTGCTTGAAACTCTATTTACAACTCAATGTAAAAATTATTTTATTTCTAAATAATTCAGGACTTTATAAATGCAGAATTCAACATAAACATTTAAACAGAGAACTTAAGTCTATTAAAGTTCAGTAATCATTTATAAGTGCCCTGTATTTTTTTATTACCAAAAAATGGGTTAAAATTTAGCACATTTCTCTCTCTCTCTCTCTCTCTATATATATATATATATATATATATATATATACATGTTCCTACAACAAAAAAAGTAAATAGAGCTTTGCAATGCAAATGTGAAATAATAGAATACTAATCATATATCAATTTCGATTTTACTTAAGTAAATCATGTTCATTTATGCGCATTAAGCGCAGATATTATTTCTTAACTTCAAGTATGCTATTCATTTTAGCCATATTATTGTGTGTGGATAGAAATTTGTTGTTATGCAATTGCGAATAGGCTGTTCAAGACAACTGTATAGCTTTTATGTATCGGACTATTACGATTGTTAATCGAATAAATGGTAATTTAGTGTTAGAGAAGAAATCGGAAATATATATTTTTTTAATTTACCAGTAATTAGATTATAAATAGTAGTAGTAATAAAGTATGTGCTGAAATATAATGCATTATTCTAATTAGCCATCATGTGGAGACAAATAATTGTTTAACTAAAATTTGTGGGAAGTCTGGTTTAGTTTTTTTCTTTTATAAATTCACCTATAACTATAGTTTCAACTAAGTGAAATGTTACGTAGGATATTGATAGTGAGATTAATACAAGAGATGGGAAATTGTGGATGCAATAATCATAAATGGTGCCATTAAATAGCCACGTGTGTTATGTGGATTTCAATACTAAAATACAGGAATTTTTCTATAAGATTTGGTATAAGACAAAATTAATGCTAAAATGGAAAAATGAAATTTATTGTTTTTTACTTATATGAGAAAGGATGAAATTTCTAAGCAAGCAAGCAAACAAATGTTGAAATTGAAAGTAAAGGAATAATAAAAATTTTAATAAAAAACATATGTTAGTAATAAAAATACAGGCCGCGAAGAAATTATTTGTATTAATTTTAACTGACAAATGCAAAAAACCGAGATTTAAAAAAAATTTATATTCTTATTGTTATGCTTGCTTATATGATATATGACCCCCTGTTTCCCGTTTCTTCTTGTGTTTCTTTACACTATAAGTATTTGAAAATGTTAATTGAATTTTTAATAACATATTTATGACAAAATAGTTTATAGAACAACATAAAGTTCTCACATCTAAATAAAAAAACGTATATGACAAAGTATCTGAAGGACATTTTTGAAATTTTGTTTACAATCAAAAGAGTTTGACTGATAAAAAGTGTTGTAATGTATGTCCGCTAAACGCCTGATCGTGTTACTAATGAAATTATATAGAATGTATATGTATGTTGTTATTAAAATAAAAATAAACAACGACACCTCAGGGTTCGGTGGCTATATTTTAGTTTATTAATGATAATATAATGAATTAATTTATTGAACAGCTCTATACGCACGCATGTACACATACAATGATATATATTTTAGAGACGAAATTCATCAGGGGTGCTCTTCCACTTAACCTCATTTGCCAATGAAAAATGAGTTATTAATTTTAGTATGATTTAGAGAATCATATGTACACCTGGAACCGCTATAGCACATCATGACAAGATGGTAGCCAAAAATCAAACAAATAACTTTTTTTTTGTTGGCAAATAGATCGTAAACAGGGAATGTTGAATTCGATATATTTATGCCATTAAAGACTCGTGTAGTGTGTACATACATATTTTAACTATTCGGGAAAACTCAAAACAACATTGAAAATCACCCAAATTGTTTTTTAGTTTTTAGTCTTTGGCAGGATCAAAATTATGAAATTTTCTTCAAATTGTTTTAAATTATTTTAACAAAGCTGCTCAAAAACTACGTTTCATCAGCATGATAATGTGATCTACAACGTGTGAGACTTTCACCAAAATCATGTCCTCTATTATACGTATGTACATATAATAGAGGATTAAGAAAAAACCCTTGCAGTACGTCACTGCGTACTGGCCTTACCTCAGGCACAATGCACCCCAAACGTTTGTGAACGACCCCACAAATACTATCCTATGAAAATATAGTATTTTAGTTTCGTAAGTAAAATTTTATTCCCAAAGATTCATTTTTATTTGATATTATTTGCGAAACAGCTTTATTTATTGCAGTGATACGTCGACTCAAGAAATAATATATTTAAAAATGTAAAAATTGACCAAAGAAGAACTAATAATTTTGTCACATATACTTGCGTTGCAGTTAGCTAAAACTAAATAAAAATATTTCATGAAAACATCATTCACCGAATACATGAAAGTTTTTAATTTTTGTCATCTTTTTTCTCAAATGTTCAAACTAGTTCTGATCGACAAATATGAATTTTAATGCATGATGATAGCTTCTTTAAAAGCATTCTTGCTACATGATGGCAATAATACTGAATCTATATTCAACTATTATAATTTTTATTTTTTATAAAAGAAAAATATTTTGTGTATGTCAATATGCCTTATATGCAATATATGTTTAAGAAATGTGCAAGAAACTGTCATACATAAATTTGAACCCATTTAATTTCATAGAGCAATAAATAAATAAATAAATATGATTGCATTACACATACCCCTGAATCAAGGTGCACTAAAAATCCATAAACGTAGGAGATAACAACATTATCACACTACATAAATGTAGTGTCATTCATTACAAAGAAGAATTGCAGGCAGTGAGCGTTAATATTAGAAAGGTGTGCGGGGGCTGGCTGTGTTTAAATAAAAAGTACCTTTTCAACTATCATCAAATAATTAATTCAATTACGTTAGAGCTATTATTAACATTATGTATTAAAACATGCAGTGACATCGGCTGTACAAGTCAAATCCAATTTTTTAAACAATTTATTATTTCCATTTCTACATTTAACATCGATTTCATTATATCGTTATTTTATATTGTACTGAAGAAATATGATTAACGTAATCTTTAAGCAAATGCATTTTTTATAACGACACTGAAAAAACGGGTTTTCTTCTTGTACTTTGCATGTGATTATCATGAAATAAATTATAAATTAATTATTATTTTAGATATTAAAGCTTCATTAACAAAGAAGCCATATAAATTATAAATCAATAACGACAACAAACTTTCCAAACCATTTTAAGCTTCATTATAAACTAGGAAAGTTCGTACCTGCCTTCGTGCAACGAGGTATTGTATTCCAAAGCACTAATAGACCTACAATTACACGCTATAATGGCGAAAATTTAGTAGCCCTTAATTAAATTTCGTATTTATGAAGTTTTAAGTTAAATATTATTTTAAGTAAACAATTACTTTCATCCTACGCGCCAAATAGATCAGATTGTAGAAATGGCAAAAAGTTTAATAATAACATTGCTACAATGTCAGTAAAATTTATGATGTAGATTGTCACGAAATGAAAACAAGGCGGCTTTTCGTCGATCAAAGCATTTCCAGTTTGTCGTGGGAATGTTTGCGTGCACTTCCAGTTTCGTCCTTGTTTTGGCTTCTGCTAAGAGAACTAAATTGACAAGTAAAACCACTTTGCTTGTTTATGAAGTTTGCTAGAAAAGTATAAAAGTATAGACCAATTTAAAAAAAAATAGATTTTAAATAAACTATTAATGCTCAGAGTTCCTGTATAGAGTAAATAGACAATTTTATGTAGACTAATTTATTTCATTATATTTTTTTATACTTGACAACTTGTAATTTCTGCTTGAGCATTATTTATTGCAATGATCAATGGAAATTATGTAATAAAAATAAATAAGTGATAATAAAATTTGATGAAAAACCTCCGGTACGAAGGCATTTACAAAGGCTACTAATTATAGACATTAAATTTAGAGGGGCCATTTGAAACACACATTGGGTTGGCATGTAATGAGTTTATATAAATTTATATTCGCACCTTTTCGCTGTAAACTAATGTGTGCTCATTTTGATAAAAATGCAAGTACAAATAAATTTCAGTGTAATTTACATAATGTTACTCCATTAAAAATATGACAAGTGTACGTAAATTTTAATTTATATCTGTAAGGTTTGGAGTCATGGAGGTCTCAGAATGCACTGTGATTTCGCCAAGTGCTTTAAACTAACTTGATCTTTCCAAGAAAACTTTAATCATATTTCTTCATTTTAAACAAACAATGATTTGTGTACCTCTTTCCATGCTCTCTCTTGTACTCGCCACAGTACTTGGATCTAGTGCCTACGAGATCTATGATCTCTGGAATGCTACTAGCAAATATTGCCTGTAAAAACAAACATTCCCTATGCTATTAAGTGTAACTACGGCTCAATAGGTAACAGTGCAAATAGGTTTCTTGTTATTCCGTGCAATAATGCGGATTTTTGTTTCTAGTGATAGAGCGGTGACAGTTTTAGTGCTTTCCGTGAAACTAACAGCTTTACAGCAGGAAACAACGTGGAAATGTATTATTGCATAGAATTTCAATAACTGTAAAGTATATTTCGATTGTTTCGTTAATGTTATAACTTAATGTCATTTTAAACTAAAGACAATCTGTTCAATGGTTAGAGGATCGAAAATATTAATTTACAACATTCTTTCCTACGGCAAAGTGCAGTTTTTCAGATGAGCTGCGGCCGCTCTACGTAAAGCATAAATCAGCATTAGCAAGAATTTATGGTTAACAATTAGACCACTAAAGAAAAAAGCTTTAGTGGTGCCAGCTAGCAGTGCATATTGAAAAGACAAGACATGCAAGAATAATGTCTGTATCTTCAGATGTGGAAACGGATACATTTATGTTCACATACACAAAAACATTTACACATTTTAACAATACCTAAATATCCCATTATAGGTAAGATGGGTAAAATTGGCGATATAGGGAAGAAAGGATTTTTATGTAAAGGTATCTGAAAGAAATCACTGATTTATTAATTTACATCAAATACATTTGTTAAAAGTTTTTCTTTGTATCAACAAAAATACATACAATTACCAAATAAAATAATTAATAAAAAGAGACCTTGATTTAACAATGGAAATAAATGAATAAAACTTTTTTAGACGAAAATCTTTAAAAAACTTAATTTCATGGTATGTATTTTGTTAATAGAAGAGCAGCCTAAAGTTGAAGCTTTAAGCACCATCACAGGCTACATGGCTGCATTTTCATTTGAATAGAGACAAAAGAATGGGAAGTTATCAGTAGAAGAAATAGAAAAGCATTACTTACCAATCCGACGAGTAGGAAGAACACTAAAAATGTTCGACCGAGAACGGTGTGACAATACACGTCACCATACCCTACTGTTGACATTGTGACGATGA
The DNA here is from genome assembly GCA_033557785.1 of Enochrus cinctus. Taxonomy (NCBI): domain Eukaryota; kingdom Metazoa; phylum Arthropoda; class Insecta; order Coleoptera; family Hydrophilidae; genus Enochrus; species Enochrus cinctus. The sequence continues at coordinate 8,424 of JAUIMW010001756.1, forward strand.
GAAAATATACACATGTCCAATATGAAAGCTTTTGTGGGTTATCGAAATCTAATGGATCTCCTGAATTTTCCAACTGAAACAGAATCAAATTTAAGTTATTTTGTAAGCTTAATAAGGAATTTGCAAATTCGATGTTTTCGGCAGATATGTTCATAACTTTCTTTAAATATAGTTAATATAAATTTCGCAAGTATTGATCTGCGAGGCCTTGAAGGTTTAATCTTTACGAGGTGCAATAAAGAAGATATACTGAATATGATTATAGTAAATTGGTGATTTTTTTGAAACTACGTATAAGATTAGACAGAACATAGCTTTAAGCAAGAACTTACCAAGTGAATGATACCTGCTGCTGTTAACCATACTGATATAAATATAGATACCAACTGAGCAAGGCGAATTGAACTGGAAGTTTTTAGAATATTAAGATACTGAAGAATATCTGGAACAGTCATTAATCGTAGGGCTCGAAGGAATCGCAAACCTGCAACAAAATGTTATATAAATATACTATGAAAATAGGAGTTAATGAGAAAATAATTCGTATACAGTTTCGTTATATAACACAGGTATAAGGATTCATATCTAATAGGTGCGTGTCTATAACAGTAAAAAGTATGTTTGTTTCTTATTTTGAAAGTTGTGAACATTAAATAAATTATAATATGAAAACAAAAAATCCAGTTTGAATTTTACATTTTTTTTACATATTCTCTTTATTTGTACATTCGTTGAAATTCAATCAAGTCAAAGCCAAACAAGAGGTGCTGTAGAATAGCTGTAGAATTTAGCTGAGTTGAAAGTGTATGAAGTTTGAAAAAGTAGAAGGTAGTTTCATAATAAACTAATGAACATACCTATCCATGTGCGATCCAAGTAGATGGAAACGAAGGACGGGGGTATCGTAAAGTAGTCTACGAACGAGTACATCTCGAGCATGAACCATAACTTATCGCTAGCTGCTATAAACTGCAACAAAAGGAAGGAGAGTCACGAAATATTATTCCTGCATGTAATGCTTCCAATTTTATGCTGGAAATATAATTTATATTGTATTATTCTTAAAAAGCTTTCTTCTTAAAAATGTATTACATTATCTATTTAAATGAAAAGTATATCTTTACTTTCCAAGATTTCTTCGTTATTATGGATAGATTTAATTTATACCATTCACGTCAACATCTTAGTTCAGTTTCGTCTGATGGGATTTCGTCAGTTATATATGAACTTTAGCCGCTGTGCGTATGTTTAGTTTCTGTATTTGATTTTATAATTGTATCTTAACTAATGCCCTTTAGAACAATTGTTGGTTTGATTTGACATATGCGGTTTTCGTATGTACATAGTAACATATTATACAGCTTTGTTCTAATTTAGATAAAACCAGAAGGGATTTTTTTTCAAATTATTTGAACCAAGATCAAGAAAATTGTACACTTACTCGTATAAAAAAATAGACCATAAAAAATATGTTGAAGGCAAGGTCGATTTGTTGCGTGATATTGTTGCTCCACTTTTGGCATCGTTCTACACCGTCACTGAAAACAAAACATATACATTAGTGTGCACGTCATTCGTTATTTAGCAGTAGGTAGTATTATATTCGTATAATATTGACCTTGCTTATAAGTATTATTGCAGAAAATGTCAATTTGTAATAGACCGAATACAACAGATATTTCCACAATTTTATGTATATAATATAAGCAGGTAAATGCGGTATGCGTATTGTAAATACAACAAATCTTAAATAGGTGAATGAGAGTCGTAGAGAAGATTTCAAGATAAGAACTATATTATAGATCATCTCAATAAATCTGAGTGATATCCACTAGCTATATAGGTTCTCAAACTGTGGTACGCATACTCCTGGGGGCACGCCAGGCAGCCAGTGGGGACGCAAGCAAGCATGGTTATGAACAGAAACATAAACCATTTATACAATTTTTGCCTGTTAGGGGTTCGTGCCTGATCTGGTATTGATGTAAGGGTTGCGCTAAGAAAAATGTTTGAGAGCCTGTGTTCTAGCATATCCAACAAAATAATTTACCACAATACATTATAATAATCGGTGTACATTAATATAATGTATAAACATATATAAAGTTATTTTTGAAAATTTATGTACATAATTTTTTTTAATGTATGTCAAATATTGATTTTCAAAAAAATATTCTATAAAAATTTTAACGTTATTAATTCTAAATTTTATTTTTTTGTATGTTGTGTTCCTTTTCGTTTCTGATTCTGTTTTATAGATGAAATAGAATAGGACGAACACCCCAAAATATATTTTTGGAAGGTCTTTTGTAAATTTTGGCAAAAAACAAAATTGTTTGACGATAATTTTGAATGATGTTAGCCATCCAAAAATGAATATGTCTTGTTACAGAAACCATTTTGATAATTTTTTTTACAAATAAAAAAGGTTCTATCTGGAGGCTATAGTTGCTGCTTTTGTGTTTTGTATAAGCAAGATTAAAACGCTCCAGGTCCAGCCAAGATTATCTATAGGTATTATAAGGTTGGAAAAAGTAGATGTTGGTGGGGCACATAGAGAAGTTGCTCCTATTTGAGAGCTTCTACGTCAAATAGATTGCAAATTATCTACTGTTTATGATTTATAAAAAAAAACAGATTTTTAACCATGGATTTGGACTTGGCAAATCACTATTTTTAAATTATTGATACTGTTTGACGAAAATAAAACGAAATACCTATATATAAACGAATTTAAAACTAAGACTATTAAAATAGCAAAAAGCATCAAAATAAAATACAACTAAAGTACCAATGCCCTTGAGAAATCAGACATCTTCTGTGATAAAGGAGAAGTTCGGTTTCAGCTCAAGGCGACTCAATGTCGATTTAGAAAAAAAATTAATAAACTTGGTATTCATCCAGATTTGCCATCCGTATTGCCACTTAACTTTTGCGATTGCGATTAAGATATCGTTAATAGATGTTTTGTTGATGGCATATTTCCGCAGACTTGAAATTAGGCAATTGTTGTGCCAATTCAGTGTATTTAAGAATATCACCTCGATCAGCATTTTGTCCCCTTTGATAGTCTTTTAGAAAAAATGGCAGTTCGTTGTCAGCTAGATAAGTATAACGTATCTTCATGTAGCCAATCCACTCTTTTTATAATTGTGACGACTTGCAGTGACTGACGATATAATTAGTGGTTTAAACAAATTACATTCTTTGATACTGATTGACTTCTATTCGTTACACTTGTCACCATTTTTATTTTACTCGTTTATTTGGATCAATTTTCTATGAATCATTGCAATTCTATCAAGTCAGGTGGTAACCGACGAGTTTATCGAAAATAAATTCATCGAATGCAAATTCATCGAAAACGAGTTTATCGAAAACAAATTCACCGAATGCAAATTCATCGA
>JAUIMW010001757.1:0-11830 GCA_033557785.1 Enochrus cinctus
TGAACCGGTTTTGCTTTGTGTGCAGGCGCATTGTCGTGTAACAAAATTACTTTGCCGTGTCTTCTGACCCATTCTTGTCTGTAACGATTCGTATTAACAGTTTCACTAGGTTTTAGAAGTTCATGTTACATCACACCTTCCGGATCCCACCAAACACAGAGCATTGCCTTCTTGCCGATTCGATCTGGTTTTGCAGTCGATGTTGATGGTTGTCTTGCATAAACTCATGATTTTTTCCGTTTAGGATTCTTAAACTTAATCTATTTTTCATCGCCAGTAACAACTCGATGAAAACCGGCCTCTTCCACTTCTGATAACACAATAGAAATAGGAAGAGAAGATTAGAAAAAAGGAAATGCAAATGAAGGTTTCATTAAGCCAAGGACAAAGAAAGCCAAACTGGATAAAAAAAATCGAAGACGATTCGTATAGTATACGTTTAGCTTAAGAGCGTCTTTGAGAAAACTAAATCCTTCCAGGAGTTTTTAGAAAAGGTTAAAGGTCAAAGAGTCACTGATCTTATTGATGATTCCACCACTTATTATAAGGGCATGCACAAATTGCTCATTGAAAGCTACAAAATCGCAATTACCTCTCGCCTTAAGTCTCGGTTGTATAGGCTAGCAAAGGGGCCTTAAAAGGCAACCGAGCTTTCCGTCTCCCAGGAAAGCCTACTTTTGGAACCGACCACTGAACTACCTGGTGATTTATCTGGAGATGAACAAGACTTACCCAATAACGTTTCTAATTTTTTTTTTCGGTTTTTTGTTTATTCATCTTTTTATCTAGTCTCTATATTTTTAAAATAGCTGACACACGAGCAAATATTCTAAATATAGTTCAGAGGAACGTGCAATCAGTTATAGCCAAAAAGCCATACTTGGAATAACTTTTACATCAGTACGACATAGACAGAGCTGTACTCAGAGAATCATGGTTCAATCCAAACTCAAATTTTGATGTAAGAGGCTTCAATGTAGTCAAGCATGACCGCGTGGATGGGTATGGGGGTTTTGCGATTTTTGTTAAAAGCATCATAACCTACACAATTATTAAATTCCATGATACCATAAAAAAAACATTATTATATGTGGGATTACCATGAAAAATTTGGCACTATCTATTGTTTCTTCATACCGGAACGTGAATAACACACATAGACATTACAGGATTATTTTTGACCAGATCCCTTACCCATATGTTTTTGTGGAGATTGACATTCTCTTTCCTTGGTTTCGAGTAAGAGTGATACCACCGGTCACGTTCTGGTTGAAGCAATTGATGGCCAAGATTGCATAATCTTGAATGATGGATCTCCTATAAGAATCACAAGAATCACAAGTGGCGCCTCAAATTGAATGGAAAGTTGCGGATTACACCCATTTTTCGGATCATTTCCCGATTTCCAATTCCATTGTCAATGATATATACATTAAGCTCAGAAGAAAATGGAAATTCGCAGCAACGGGATTTATAAGGTTTCATGATACCTTGTATTCTTAAATGGTTTGAGGAACTAACGCCCCCTTTTGTGACCCATCTACATCCGAATGTGGTGTTTTGGAGAAGACGTAATGTTGTTCAGAGAAGGTGCAGTCATCGCCTTCTTGGAGCCTGACCAGAATCTATCACTTACGACGTCGTACAGGCCTATTACGCTTCTTTCGTGCCTAATGAAGACTCTCGAACGTATGGTCAAATATCGTCTAGAATGGTGGCTGGATTTTAAAAAGAAATTGCCGAATAATCAGTTCGGTTTTAGATCCGGAAACAACTTCCTGTGTTTTTATTGATGCGAAAAACGCAAAGAACAATCTTAATCTAGACATGCCAGAAAAAAAGATGCTAAAACTTGGTCTCCCTCCCAACTTTTGTAGCAACAGGGTGTTCTTAATGAAATCTCGAAGGACTAATTTAAGATTGTATGTCAGAAGAGTCGCCGGATTGAGAATCCCACAGGGCTCTGTTTTCAGCCCGCTGGACCTGCACAGATTTTTCAGAACACGAAGACCAAAATGATCTAGTATGCTGATGATTTTTGTTTCTACACAAACGAGCGAGATTCGAACGAAGCAATATCGCGGGCAATGCTGACAATGGATTAGATATTATGTATTCCTCTCGCAATTCATCAGGCACCGTTAACCTTGGGTACTACAACATACCTACGGTAACTGCAGTCAAATATCTGGGCATTACGATTCACAACAAACTGAAATCACATCATAAGAGACATGGTAGTTAAGTGCAAAAAAAAATATAAATATTCTTAAGATAACGCGTGTATCATGGGGATGTGATCCTAGAGTTGCGTTGAATATTAATGGAGCCCTGATTAGATCTACTATAGACTATGGCGCAATTTTTTAATGCTTAACCACCAAAACAAACACCAAAAAAGTGGAAGTACTGATCAACAAGTTTCTCAGAATATGTCTGGGTGCCATGAGATCCACCCCAGCTCTACAGGTGGAAGCAAAAGAGTTGCCTTTATTTTATAGTAAAACAAAAATATCATGGCAACTCCGCCACCCTGATGAAAATCAATAAACTCGCGGCCTTGGATTGGAGTGCTTCATACTGGCACACAGGAAGTCACCATTTCGTTGTAGAGTACTTCGAATTGTGGAGAATTAGAAAATTAACATTCTAGAGTTAGACGAAGTAGACCCCATTTTTTTTTCTTAAAACACAGCGAGGTCCTGTTTCCATCATACAAAGGGATCCCACAATATGACCAAAAGATATTTATGGAAACCCGAAACAAATTTCCAAACTATATGTCCATCTTCAACGATGGCTCAAAGAGCACACCAGGAGTTGGATGCGCGTTCCTGGCACAAATATCAACAGGGAATTTAAACTAAACATAAAAAAAGACCTTGGAGTTTATAAGAGACTTCTATCCAACTAACACAGTAATTATGAGCTACTCCATGAATACCTTAAAGGCTGTCGCAAATACCAAAAATTATAACATGCAAATTCCATCGTCACTAAAATTAAAAGCCTTATGAATTGCTTGAAGGATAGAAACCTTTTTATCAACTTTGTTTCGAGGGAGGACTTGGTTGCCGTCTTGAAAGATGTGTGTGTTGTGAGACAGTGGCAAAGGTCATGAAGGAATTTTTAACTAGTCCGACCCACCCAGTATGCAATGTTACACCCGGATGTTGGCTTCAAGCCTTGGTTGCAAGATGCAAACGTTAGTCGTAGAGTATACACAACAATCACCAGAATGAAGTTTGGCCATGGCTCATTTAGAGTAAATCTACACCGGCTGTGTTTGCTTGAGAGTTAGAAGTGCTCCTGCGGGGAGGACATTGGGGACTTGAACCATTTATTGTTTAAGTGTTCCTCCTACAGGGAGATTATTGTGGTTTTTCACACAGATAAGAATGAGGTGGGGATTGCTTTTCCGGTGGACAATATGTGTTTGCTGTCGCTGTGAAGTGTAAAAACAACAATTTAAAAGCACCTCTGTTTTATTCCTGTGCTGCCTTCTTATGTACCGAGGCCCGGTTTTGTATTATTGTAAAACCCTCAATGAACCCAAACTGCCAATAATTAAAAAAAATCAATGCAAAACTGATTTGGCGTCTTCAAACTTGTTTGGTGGTCTTCCACGTTCTTCATTTATCACATCAAAATCATTATCTCCGAACCGTTCAAACCATCATTTGCATGCTGCTTCTGATGAAGAATGATTACCATATGCCTCAACAAGCTGCGACTCTGCAGCACTTTTCTTCAAATGAAATGCTTTTCGCAAATCATCACTTTGTAAAACAAAATTCGACATTTTTTAGCATGATGGAAAAATGTGATGTTGTTTATTCAATGGCTTATGTAAATATATTAAATATGTTTAACAGATGTCATACCAAGCAAAACAAAAAGCTCTCTATCGACACATTTGTATCTTTACGCTCACTTCATACCGGTATATCTGGTATGCAAAACTTAAAAAGCAATATATTTATACATTCCTTTTACTTACATAATAGACGTAGGAAAGACGGGTTGTTATTTTGAAAGTGATATCAAATCAATATGTGCAGCTTAAATGGTTGGGCGCGTTTACATACAGGCAGCGCAACATCTTACAAAAGACTCAGAGCATGACCATTAATGAACAACACCATTGTTCAGATGACTGAAGGGCAATAAAACTTACGCAGTCGAGACATTTTTGTGATACCTTTTACGTATTTTTATTTGTAAACTAAGCGAGCGTGTACCAAATTCTTAAAAAAACACCCTCACGGGGTAAAATGCGTGATCACTAGGTACCATAAAAGTGTCTCTGTTTAAGTTTTATTACAGATCTATCGCCTGAACAATGGCATTGTTCACTGACAATAGTGATGTCGCGCGGCTTTGATGTAAACGCGGGGTAAGGGTAAGAACCTAGCATATCTGTCAATCATAAAATCTCTTACCAATTTTTTATATTTTATTTATTTTAACAGAAATTATGGGGGGGTCTCACCCCGAAGAAGGCGTGCAAAAAACGTTATAACAAAACGAGTTATAAATCGTTATTTTTTTATTTATTTTTTTCAATTTTTCACCCCCGTGCCTTAAAGCCCTCGAAGATTTTGGTTTTTCCATTTTCGCTTGTCACACCGTAACTCGAAGGGGGATGAAATTTTTCAAATTTCGACCTTCGCGCCAAATCTCATCGATTCAAATTAATAAAAAGGAAAGCCGTTTTTCACAAAAGTGGTAAAAACTTCCCCGGAGAGTGTGAATTTTTAAAAATCCCTTCTTAAACGTTGCCTTCATCAGAACTTTCACACGCCCTGAAAATTTAATGCCTAGTTCAACAGAATCTCCTATTCACTCAGCATATGCCCTCTGACTGATTAATACCATACCCTGTATAAATAATAAAGTTCTAAAGCGCTTTGAATAAATGCGCATGTGCAGATGAAGTCACATTTTAGAAAACCAACCTGTATTTTAAAGGTAACTGGCGAACGTAAGAATTTTTCATTTTCGCTTTCAACCCATACAATTCGCAAGGTTTAAAAAAAACCCTCGTCTTATTCTTCTCAAATACTTTGTTTTACAAATAAGTCAAATGTGTTCACCCTGTAAATCCATTGTTTAAATTTACCACAAAGTATGCGCAGTTAAGGAAGAACCCAGTATGCTGTATAAAAAATTATCATAAAATTGGGGCTTTAGCGACAGTACGCTGTACTTAGTTGATTATTTACAAGTTAACTGTAAAATTATCGGGTCAACTTAACAGGTGGCGTTTATTTTGAATTGATTTTTTTTACGATTTTGAACAGACGAATAAATTTCATCGACCCCATTTGTATAATATTCTAGCATTTTTGCTCCACCTAGAGCACCGATTGAGGTTTTAATGGAAAGTTGACGCGATTCTCGACCCTGTAATTGCAAATTTTGGCCCCTCGAACCCACTCCGTAAATGTAAAACTGCTAAATTTGTTCCCAGCTTTCCGATTCTTTTTTGGACCGAGAATACTACCGACAGTGAACAAAATAAAAAATAAACAATACGCACCTTTTCAATAAAAAAATGTCCGATCTGGTCGACCTGGGGATTGGTGGGGGTGATATATTTTAAAATCGTCTGCCGGATGCTCTCCTGGGGATGTCCATGCCAAATATGAAAGTCGTACCCCGAAAATTGTCGCGGTTGTAGAGGAAAATAGAGGGGATAGTTTTCACCCCTCAGTTTAAAAGTTTGAAAACAATTACCTCGTAGTTGTTTTTCACTCCACATTCGATAATTAAGGAAATAATTAAATTTCACCCCGGTTGAAAAAAACCTTGTAAATTTTTTGCGGTGGCGCCGGGGGTGCTAGGAGAAACATTTTTACATCGTCTTTTTGAAGAATTTTCAAACCATCTGCCGGATGCTGCATACCAAAAATAAAAGTCGTTCCTCGAAAATTGTCGCGGATGTGAAGGAAAATAGAGGGGGTAGTTTTCATCCATTAGGTTAGAAATTTCAAAACAACTACTCCTCAGCTGTTTTTCACTCGACCCCACCCACGACCACGTCTCCCTGTAAAATTTTCAAAATCACAGCCTTTACCGTTTCCACCACAGCTTGATGGTAAAATGCAATCTATTGAATACCAACTTGCATTTAAATTAATTATGGGATTTGGCTATTTAGTTTCAGAAAACATCTACGGCATTCGTCACACGCGTGTTTGAAACTTTGAGTTTTCCCGCTCGTACTGTAATATACGGACTATTAACAATTTAAGTTAAAAATACAATTAGTCATGTTGTCAACAGTTTCGTACATGGTCTTAGAAATATGAATCTACATAAGGTCAAAACAGAACAATGTAGATTTGTGTGTGGCCCCAATCTTATTTTAGACATATAAAAACAACCACTGCGAGCTACTGCCAATGGCCATCTGATTCAATCATTCATAGTTTCAAAAAAGTCCATCGTCATGCATGTCTACCTATTATATTTATACCCGTGTCCTTTGTTGAGAACGTAGACATTAAAATCTATAAACGACGGTCGTCTTGTGCGTTCGAAAACTTTCAATTTCGACTAACACAATTACCCATATAAGTTCCCCGACGTATATTCAAAGTCTCCGTGGCGTTTCGAATCGCGGCCGAACCAAGATCCGAGGCATCTGTTCGTTAGGACCTTTCTTGCCGTTCCGCAAATTTTTGATTAGTTTTGCTCCGTGGTATTCTTATAAATTCGCCTGCTAGCATCTGCCTATAACGAATTTACACTTTTCAACTTGTAAGAATATTTTATTTCTTTCCGAAATGTAGTCGTCATTTTATATATGTATATAATACATATAAAACACCTTTAAGGAATTTTTATCACAAGTATAAAGGAGCATTTTTCAACGGTCACTTTTAATATATTCACTTTTTCAATCTTATGAAAATTTTATTGTTAATTATCAAAAAAAATGTTATTCAGAAGAATAGTTTCACTCTCTTAAAAACAAAACAAATTTTCCGAAGCTCTGGAGTTTTTCAAATCAAAATTTAAACTGCCCTAATTTAAAGATAAAATCAGAAGCCCTCTTAATTTAAAACAAACATAAACTTTGTAAAATGAACCTATGAAAAACAAAGGCTGTCAACTTAATTTGAAGAGTTTCGATAACCATCTAGCGCATTCCTCATTTCAACATGCTGTCTAATTTGTAATAATCAACGAGTGCCTAATTTCTATAAATACACGCAGATGCACTTTCATGAGAACCAACAAACAAGCCCTCCAACAAACCAGTCATTGTTTGATGCTAATGAATCGATTAATTTAGCTTGCCTTATCATTATCAGATTAAGAAACGTTTTGAATGGCCAACTTGATAACTATCGCCAATTATTCAGCTACCGGGTATTCCATTGTATTCCGAGATACTTTCAGTTCACTTCGGTTCACACTTAGCTGCCTCTTTGCTTCGACAAACCTCCAAGGTGGAGAGAGAAGCATATAAGGAGCAATTGAAATTAACGTAAATAAATAAGTAAAGGACGTAATAAGAATCGTTTGTGTATTCAAGTGAAGCCTTTGTCGAGATATTCTGCATCAGAGACTATTGTGAACGTTAAGGGAGTACTTAAACATTAAAATGGGCTGCGGCAGTAGCGCTCAACACATTTAAATACGTATATTGCGAAAAGAATCTGTCATTTTAAAAGGTAAATTTTATTAAACGAATCCGCAAGGCCACATCTGAGCATTTATGAGAAAAACATATTTAATTAAATTTATAAATACTATTTAAAAAAGAAAATTTAATTTATACATATTAACAAAATAAAAAGAAGTATGTCAGAAATTCATAAATGTGTCGCCAGCACGTGCCAATAAACTGTTCCACGAAAGTTGATAACACTGCATAAATGTAGAAATTATCAAAAGTGAATATATTACACCTTATAAAGAGTTATTACTTCGTCCTTTTTGGATAACATCAAAATATAAATTTCTTCCAAGAACTCGCCCTTATAACATGAATACATTTTATCGGGACAAATTTATCAAACCTTTATTTTTGTGTTTGTAATTTTATCATTTATTCACGGAAACACACTTAACATGGCACACACAACGAATGTTCTATAATTAATTGCCTAAACGAAACAATGAAAGTTATAACCCGTTCCTTAATTACTCATTTATATAACATTAATGGCTTTAATTTTTTTAATAAAACGTTAATTTACATAATTTTCTAGACAAATTTCAGAACAAACTCCATAAACTTTAAAAAATATCAAATCACCATCGAGTTTCCAGCCAGTTTCTGAATAGACATTTAATTCATAATAATAATAATTACCATAAAGTGTCAGAGGTTCATTGTAATTTAATCTGATATCTAAGGAATGTGGGACTTTTGACTAACTCACCTGCCTGTGTTTACAACCTTATGTACTACTATAAAAGACCCTCGCTTTGTGGTGGTAGAAATTTGACTCTCAATAGTATCAGAAAGTAATAGCTGTTCTTGAAGTCTATATTTCTTTAATAAGATTTGGTTTAATGCCGATATACTAAATTGTTAATAATTGGGCGAATCCAATTGTTTTAGGGAAGATAAAACGAATTGTTCTTTCAGCGCATGTAAAATTTATTCGTATCAGCTTTACGACAAAGCTAAATTAAACTTGAAATGAATTGCTAGCGAAATAAATTGATATATATTTGAACATACATTCATACATTCATATTCGAAGCGGTCAGCCTTTTCTGTAGATTGCCTACAGGGCGTAGATTTGTGATATATTACCAACATCACGCAAAACGTAATTTATTGTACATTTCTGTTTTTATAATGTACATGTAGACCCGATTTTGAAAGCCCACCTATTAAATACTTTGGAGCACTAATAGTTCAATAATTGAGGTTAATTTCGAGAACCTAATGAACTATTAGCACTCTCTCGGGAGATTCTCATAAAAATAATCGTTAAACATCGCCGAAGAATATAAGACATCAAAACGGTCTATTCATTAATATATAGGAAGCTGCTTGTATCCATTGGTTAGGACAAATTGCTTAGGAAACAGAACAAGAACGTAGTTTATAACTGTAAGCGGATTGCACAAAATTATGTTTTAAATATTCCGTCATACAACTGCCTTCTTTAAATGGTGCTTAATTTTGTTTACAGCTACTCTATATTTCCTGAAATCTTGACACGCACATCAATTTAATTTAATTTTTTTCACAAAAGGTGTTTTTTTATAATTTCCTTAGCAAACAGGCGTTTTAATTTTAGGTCATTTCATTACTCACATTTAGGAACGATAATCAAAGAAAAGATAAGAGCAATTCGAAAGGTGAAATAAACGATTATTTTTATTTCATCGAATAAAATTAGCTCGAGCAATTTTATTTTGGGAATGCTCAATGCGGCATCGCTTTGCATTACTCAATGTTACTGTAAATATATTTGGAAAAGAGAAGAATTAATTTGAATTTGCAGTTAAGAGCTGAGGTTGACTTGTTTTTTTTTTTGCAAAAAAAATCTGTAAAAGAAAATTTATATTTTGTTAATCAAAAATATTAGGCAATTTAAAATTGAACAATTATTATGTCAGTAACAAGTTTTAACTCTTTCATAACACATATCATACAACCCAAACTTAAACCACAATATATTTACTTGCATAATTCAATGAGAAAGTAAATATATATGGCATTAAAATGCTTTTAACTTATTTGTAAAGTTTGAAAGAAAATGGGATTCAAATGTAAAAAAGAAAAGAATTAAATAAAATCCATTAAAAATAGTTGGCGAGCGCCAGGTTTTAAAAGTAAAATATATTGAAAAATCGTTTAAGGCAAATCGAACTTGGCATAATTATATTTTTCACAACGAGTCGCGCAGAAGGACGACAGCGAGCATTTTTACGGCGATCAGGTTTTGAAATCGATGAAAGGAAGTGAGTGGCTGGCAATATGTGCGGTCAACTAGGGTGGTTTGCATTTGCATTTCTGCTATGTACACAATGCGAGCTCATTAAAAAAAGTGTAGACCTCGCGAAGCGTTATGGATTATGAAATTCACCTCACATCTGCATGCGCCGCTTATTCTTTAAATTTATTACGATCGCTGGAAAGAATAAGAAACAAGTTCAGTTGTGAAATTACACCAACAAAAACCGTTTTACCTATAGAAGTTAATTGAAATAAAAGGAGCAATGCAACACAATACCCCTGCTTTTGGTATACATATAGAATTTTGGCACATATATGTACATATAAATTACTAGAAACTCCTTTTTTATTATGCCGAAGAATATAGCAATAGATCCCTTTGAAGTGACCCTATTTTTATGTCTAACAGTTTTCAATTGTCGCTGGGTCGACTAGGTGCGGTGTCGGAATGGTTTTGTCGTGCTACTCTTAGCTAGTACCAGCTCCTAGAGTGAACTGTCGTTGCGTTGGCGCTAACACGGCCATACTGATATTTGTCTCTTCCTCAAGACAACCGTCACATTCAACTGAAATTCTTAATTAACGAATGACAAAACAAAAAAATGTCTTTTTATGGTGATTTGCATTATTTTAATATACAGCACGTTATCGGAGAGCGAAACAGCAATGTTCGGCTTTAAACCAAATTCAAACTTGTGTTGTTCAATAACCCAATATAGTTGGTGCAAGGTGTAATCACATTGGTACGCTGGTCATTAAAAAGATACCTCCAATAATTCGTCTTTCATATCATTGCGTAGTGAACGGATTAGTGCGTACGTACTTAACTAAAGTTAAAGGATATTAACGACATAATTTGATAATTATCATTAATTGCATGGATTAATAAATACTATTTAATTAAAACATTTACAAAACTATTTTTAATATATTTTAGAAGAAGATATAAAATAAAAATACGAATAATAAAATTATTGAAAATTTTGCTTGCATATTTTATAAGTTTATCAAACAGGAATAACAATATATGTATTACCCTTCCTGAGAAATTTTTTTATGTCGCGTTTTTATCTCTATCCAAATATTTGGAAGAAAAAATTTCCCATAAAAAACTGTCCAGAATATCGTTAGTATACTATTGTATTTCTTCGCATCGCAAATCATTCAATCAAAAAACTATTCAAATTATTCTCTTCATAAAACGTACGCTATGTCAACAAACTGAATAATAAAGATTCTACAAAACTCTTTTTAGAATGGTAATAATAAAGTTATTGAGAATTTTGTGTGTATATTTTTATAAGATTGTCAATTATGAATAACAATATATGTACTGTCCCTTCCAGATAGGGATAAAAAAACCTGGCAAATAAAAAAGTAACATTTTTATCTCTAACCAAACATTTGGGAGATAATATTTTTCAGAATCAGAATATCGTTAGTACACTACTTTATTTCCGTCATCACCAATGATTCAATTAAAAAATTTCCGTTCTCTTCCTGAAGATTTCAAAGAAACTCTTTTTAAGAAAAGTCCATCATTATAACCGAAATAACAATTATTTATGTATAAAGGCAACCATTCGCGTATTTTCTATTAATTCTGTATAAAATATTCATCTGTGGACTATTTTTAAAAATTAAAAACATAAGTTTACCGGTTAGCTTCTCCTTTGATAAAAAAATTCAATCTAAATATAACTTTAGCTTACATATTAGACGGGTATATCATCCCTTTTGGAAGATATGTCGAAAATTTATTAAATCACATAGAATGAGTACGCAATTGACTATTTTTTAACAATACTAAAGACTTGATTAATAACGAAAATAGTCTCCTCTGAGATAATATAATTTTGAAATGGTTAAATAATGGCCTAAAGACATTAAAAAAAA
>JAUIMW010001758.1:0-11830 GCA_033557785.1 Enochrus cinctus
CACCTACACAAAAATAGAAATAACGTGGATCTCCGTAAAAAGCAGAGATAACTCTGGTCAGAGATAACCGAGATGGCGAACGCACACGTATTCAATTGGCCGTAGTTTAAAATTGGAGAGGGGGTAACTTTTCAGCGCTCTGCTGGAGGGTCGGTGAATTAATTGGTTTGGTTGTTAAATTAGGAAGGGATAATGAGTTGTTGAGTCAGACTCCCATAAAAATGTTGAACTAAATGTCCAATTTCTTCTTCTTTTTGTATTTTCATAAATAGCCACATAAATACGTCAAACACCCAATTATTATTGTAATAATACAGAAAAAAATGTTTGAAATGGTTTATAAGAAACAAATAAATTTACAAAAATAGCAAATACAATAAATAAATAAACAAATAACTAAAGAAATAATACAATTAAAACGAAATTATTAGGTGTGCCTTAATCCTGCACTTGGAGGATGTCGATGTCTTAAACAATTAGGAGGCATCTTGTGGAATTAAAAGACATGTTAAAGGGCAAAGCAGGTATCTTGCATTTTTTAGAAGGCGAATGTTCAACGTAGACATCTAGAACGTGAGGCAGGTATCTTGTGTAGACTTTGTAGACATAATCAATGTGGACGTCTTCAATGGGAAGCAGCATTTTTTAGAAGGCAAATGTTCAACGTAGACATCTAAAAAGTGAGGGAGGTATCTTGTGTGGACTTTGTAAACATAATCAATGTGGACGTCTTCAATAGGAGGCAGCAATTTTTCATAGGCTTGTGGTATTCTTTCTTAGTATGAAAACCTAAAAAAATTTAGTTCAGTACGTCACACATTATAAAAAAAAGATTGTTGATCTCTAATTAGAGGATTACTCACAGATAATAACGTGAGGCATGCATCTTGTGTGGACTTTGTAGATATCATCAATGTGGACGTCTTCAATGGGAGGCAGTAATTTTTCAGAGGCTTGTGGTATTCTTTCTTAGTATGAAAACCTAAAAAAAAAATTTGGTTCAGGCACATTATAAAAAAAAATTGTTGGCCTCTAATTGGGAGGATCACTCACAAATAATAACGTGAGGCAAGCATATTGTGTGGACTTTGTAGACATGATCAATGTGGATATCTTCAACAAGAGGCGGCATTTTTGCTGAGGCAGATCGACGTCCATGGCTTCACGGGAAGCCATTGCATCAGCTGAAAATATATTAAAGAATATACTTCAAATGATACACATTATTTGTTACATTCTTCTTCTATCTTTGTCAAAATATATTGACATGTCACCAATAAAATACACATTTACATTGAAGAATATTAAAAAAAAACTGTATCAATTTACCTGATGTACGCCATGAACTTATCGGTTTGGAAAATTTACATTAACTTGAGAGATGGTAAAAGGACTTCCACATATAAATTTACTTTTTATTATTTTAGGATCCAAAAGGTTCAGCTGGGGATTTTTTTACGGCTTCTATCCAAGCTTGAAACCGTTCAGGATCCCGGAACCTATAGAAAAAATTATTTTGCACTGTACAGCTTGGCACCACACATCGTTTCACCATCTTGAATGACCTAAAATTTAGTTTAGGAAAGGTACAGATTAAAAGAATTATATGTTCAAATTAAACAACTTAACTCTTAAAAATTAATGTTGTTTTGAATGAAAGTGGTATAGTTTTATCAGAGTAATTTTTGTCCAAAAAACACAATTTACTGAGAACATACAGTTTGAATGTTTATATTAGGTTCGATCTACGTTAAGCTACACTTATATATTTTTATACCAATGTTACATAATTAGATTAGGTTGGGTGTCTGATATTAAACGTCAAGCTCTCCCTAAGTTGTAAAAATTGACTTCTTAAATTTAAGCTCAACTTACGCCCGGTAAGATATAATTTTGACGTGGTGCAACACTTTGAGGCGACCTTAAAATGTAAACCCTACTTAAGACACAAGTAGAACATAAGATGAGTTGGAGAAACTGACCATTAGGGACTTGTAACTATCGGGAGAGTGCATTTTTGTATTACTTGCAAGTATTAACAAAAAAATATTGTACAAGGGAAATGTTTATTAAGTGTATATTTTTTTATATTGTAACGGCCGTGCAATTGGGTATAAATTAAGGTGGGGAGGAAGAATAGGTGATTGTTGTCGTGGCACAGTGGCTGATCTGATTCCAATCAACAATTATACTTTGTAAAATTGTAAAATAATTAAGTTGATCATAACTAATAAATGACTATTTATTATTTATTTATTTATGAATTGTGCGCGTCAAAAGTGTCAGATTTTGAAACGCCTCTTCTCGCATTGCAAGGTAACTGCAAGGAGATGAGGTTGGAAGATCCTACATTCATTAACAAACTTCTAACCGTTAAGAACAAAATTTGTAGAGATGCGTAGAAATCTTTACAGTGAAGAACAAAAGTGATATTTTGAAAATTAAATAGAACTATTTACGCAACAAACAAAGAGTATGATAGTACTAAATATTGTGTAATCAAACTACAGAAAAGCATTCGATAAGCTTGATCAAGAAACTCTAATATACAAACCATTAGCAATTACGATTACGATTAATCGTATCATCATATATAAGCACTAGATCTCAAATAATAAAGGTAAACTGTTATAAGTCATTTCTACCATCTATAGGATCCTGGGGTACCCCAAGGTTCACATTTGGTCTTATTGCTGCCATTTAATTATACGAGGCATATTTTGGAGCGAGTGTCATACATGAGAGATGTGGGAGTAACTGTAATAGATTGCCTAACGATGAGTAAGTAGAGAAAATACTTGCAAATCCAGGGTTTCATTGCGAGAACAACTTTCCCGTTCGACTGGACTTACGGAAGTCCATTTGACTAAAAATGTTAGCTACAGCCAAAGATTTTCTACTGGTTAAACAAAACAATCATCATACCTAACATAATTTATGTTTCATTAATGTACTGGGCCAAACTAAAGAAATTTGCCTTCTTCATTTAAATATTAACTCCCGTTCAAATAGATGTGCAACTAAAGTTGTAATATTTGTCACTGAAAAGTAATACAAGCACTTGGTATTATTACACGTAATCTCTATGTAACCAGATATAACTCTTAACACATCTAAAGCTGGAAACTTGAAACAACATCACACATAAATTTAATATTACAAATCACTTCAACCCTATTGCTAACTCCCACCCAATCAAGTAGGCTCTCAGCTAGTAAGTTTATACGTACAAAATTATTATAAAACTTAACATTTAAGAGGTTTAACTTTGCCTTTTCTTATCGATCTTGGAAAGTCTTGGTGATATTAAATTTTACAGGAAGCTATGTCACTAAGACTTTTATTTTCAAAAATAACAAATAGACAAGAAAACCTAAAGATATGTCGTGATCGGTTTGATTAAAATATGAGAACTTATGAGAAAATTAATTATATTTGCCGTTTAATCCATTTGGAAAGGTCAATTTACACACCTTTTACCCCCTGCATGTAATTATTTGCTATCGTAATAAAATGTCTGCGTTAACTACAGAACACTATCCTATATATTTGCCGTTACTTTGACTCCCTTTCAGAAGGCATCTTTAATTACAGAAAGGTAATTCAATCCGTGCATTCACCAATTACCTGCATCCGAAAGGTAAATTAATTAAAAAAAACGGAATAATTTTAATTAATGTTGCCTTTATGTGATAGCGTCTGAGAACTTCCAGAATATCGTCTGGTTTTTTATCGACGTGCCCTATATATTTCATCTAGAGGAAGTGTTTCAGAAACTCGTTACACTGTTTCCAACAGATGTTTCCTTCTCAAGACGAGTCGCCAACTTGTCCTATATCGGAATTCAATTGGCGCTCTTCAAATTAATTAAGCAATTACATCCAGGATAAACGCTCAAAAGAGTCCGGATTGTATGCAGATCTCGGAAAAACAGTAAATAACTTACATAATTACTAAGCGACAGACGACATGAAGATGTCTTTATAAAGACCGGTACGGCAGGTGCTCGTTAGCAAAACCTCGGCGTGAGTGCGCCAATTCTTATCTACTTAAGAATCGTTTGGTCGTATTAAAAAAATAAAAAGCGTTTTATTGGAGAAAACACTATATCATAGTGGAGGGTGGCGACGCGAACTTGCCTTTAGTGTAGAAGCATATTCAGTATCCAAGGTAACACTCTCTCAATTTTCCGTATTCTTGGACTCCCATCGGGCTACTCTGATAGACGCGCTTATTGAGACCAAAAAAGGAAAATTGCGTGTTTGAGCAGCTAGATACGCACTTGCTCGTATAAGGGAGTGCGGGTCTGCATCTTTTTTTAAGATTTCCTGCTCTATACATATTTGTATGGGGTTCGTGGTTCGAAGGCCGCGTGGAATTGAAGCTCTCTGAATTGAGTTATCGGGTAAAAGCGTAACGTTTCTACCGAATTCTGTTCACACTGCACATTTCATTCAGGGATATAATATTTAGAAATGTCTAAAAGTCTCTTGGGGAACGTGAGTAGGATTTTGAGTGGGAGAGCACACATTGGACCATTTGCGGTAACTAGTTAGACAAAATTACTGAAAGCGTTAAATTTAAATTTTCCGACCGAACGCTTCTACATACTTTTTGTGATAACGAACTTTTATGTTTTTAACTTTTGAAACGTAAAGTTACATGATTTTTGTCCTTGATTTTTATATATTTTGTAGAAAACGCGCATTTTAAACATTTACGTTCTTATAAAATCGTAATATGACGTTTTCTGTTTGGAAAACTAGTTTTATGAAAGTATTTTGATAGTAAAATAAAAAAAGTTTTCAGGTAGCTATGAAAAGAGACTAAGATGTATAGAGAACTGTTTCTAAAATAATTAATTACAATATCGCGAAGTAATTTACATTTTCTTATTTCAGTAGAAAAGCTTTCAAATGCACATATGAGCTAATCATAAATTAATATATTTAAATAGTACATCATGAGTTGATAAGCGTAAAAGTTTACGGCTTTAAAAGTTATGGTTTTGTTTGGAAAGTATTGTTTGCAAAGTAATAAAGTCGAATCTAGTTACGGCCTCGGTTAACCATTTTACAACTTAAAGTTAGCAGTATATGGCTTCGGGGCTATCTAGGAAGAAATCGGGCTTCCTACTGAGAAGCGGTTAATGCAGCACCTAGAATTAAGTAATTTTATGGACAATATAAACGTAATAAAGTCATTAAATGTTAATTTTTATGACGAGGAAATAATTTATTCACTATTTTTATCTGCAATTTTAATAGATAAAGATTTATTAGGTTTTTATAGCTTCACTGGCGAGAGCACTTCTACTTAGATACACGAGAGCCGTTCCATTTTCTAATTTACACAAAATGTTATTTTAAGACAGCAAGGACGATGTTTTAGTCTAGTGCGTCAAAGGATATTCTCGAATTATTGTTATTGTATATTATTATATTTTTTAGTACCATGTTATAATTTACTTATTGGGTATTTGAAATCTGTGACCGTCATTACGATACAAATTTAGTTGACCTATCAGAACTATATTATTGTTATATAACGGTGGAGAACTGAAAAAAAAAACAGAGGCAACTTTCACTATTAAAGATAAAATTTGATTATGTCAGTGTCAGTGTCAGTGCAATTTACAGACCATCCTTGACTCATATAAAGAAATTTATAGTTGATTTAGAATACACAGAAATAATAAACACTAAAAAGGATTGAATGTATAGCTTACATACTATTTAACTCAGGGCATTTTTGAAATAAAAACTACTGGGTGACCTTGAGAAGTAAATCTGTGCAAAATTTAACTTTTTTTAAATTTCTTTCTAAAGCACTGGGCACCTGTTTTTAATTTTCAAACAATAAAACAGTATTTTGTAATAATTTATCGCGGATATTAACATCGGAAAAGACTCCCCCTAATACATTAAAGTATTACATAATGATCAATTAGAATTTCAATGTCAAGGCCAGGATTTACATTATAAAAAAATAGTACCATTAATTTCGATAAAGCATAATTACTTCCTAAAATTTCGTTCCTCATTTATTCAAGCTAAATGGTGCGATATTCGTCACAGTTTCGCTTGTTCCATTGTCGTGAAACATATAATTAATTGTAATAAATTATTTTTTAATAAGTTAATTCGTATTACGACGGTTTCTACCAAAGCGAGCACATCGACAAAATCCGTAATTTGAAATTAAAATTCGCCCAGTTTATAAATTAATTTATGATATTCCAGTGCGTGTGAATAGAATATTTTAACGGTATGTTGTAGTGCGGTTGGCAGCCATGATTTGATAATGCATACAAATGCGACACGTTTATAATCAAATTGATATTACTATTGACTATATCTTTTGAATAAATATAATATAGTGGCCATGTTGCATGAAATTAACTTCCAAAATTCATTAACATGTTTTTAAAAGCTTTAAATTTATGTCCTTGGTTTCAACGAAATACAAAATAAAGTAGTCAATATTTAAGTCACGTAAACTTCGATTAAGCAATTGACGTGTAAATAATATTCCATATATATGTAAAACTTTTATAGGTACGCACACTTTCCGTACAGATTGCGTATCAATCAATTATTGTATTCCCGTTTGAGTATCCATCAAACCAACACAACCCTTGAATAACCTTCCCAATTTACGTCCACCTTACCGAAACATCCAGTATATAATTCATACGCATCTTCCCTACTCTCTATTATTAATAGGATAAGGGTGAAGGGAGGGCCGCAGAATAGCTAATTCCGGTCCTGAAAACACGTTCAGTTTCTCCGAAACGATGAGAAGTGAAAGTTGTCTCTCTCCTCTGCTGTCTGTCTCCTCAACTCTCCTGTTAGATTAGTTCTCCTGGAATAATGGGGTTCAGGGAATAAACTGGAACACATAATACGGATCAGAAAGTTTATTATTTGAGATATGATGGAGGTCTCACCGTCGTTCTGTTGTCCGAAATGTTCGCCCTGCCGTTATCTTTTAATTATGTGTTTATATGGGGACCGATAAAACTGTGGCTGGTTGGTTGGTTTGGGGACTTTTTGCAAATTGAAAGTGTGATAAAAGTTTCGGATGGGCGATAATATCTTCAATTATAAAGTTGTAATTGCTAAGGCCTCCTCATGATTACGGGGAAATGCTCTCTCCTCATCAACGGGAAATTTTCGGGAACATTATCTGCGGAATACTTCGAGGTTAATGTATTTTGTGAAATTATATTAGGTTTGACATAACGTAAAGTTTATGGTCACTTTTTTACATTGTCTTTTGCCATTTTAATAACTATCATCCAAAAATAGAATGATAGAAAGAAAGATAGAATTTTAGTTTCTCTATGTGCCTTTTTTATTTATTGTAGCTCATAAATTATCGAACAAGACAAAATCACTTTTTGTGCAAATTCCCCAAATTCTCTAATGACTAAACACGACCAGCATGTTGAATCAAGCCTTTTTAGATATTGATTTCAATCTGGCTCTGAATCCAAACCAGTGAGTAATCTTAGAAATATTTCGATGGATACTATTGTAGTAGCAAAACAGGCAGCAGCGGACAGTGGCAGCAACGAAATCAATTAATTAAGCGAATATGTTTTTTTATTTCCATTGTTGTAGATAATAATGGCAGAGCAAGAGGTAGGTAAAGCACGTCAAAACCACTTGTAACTAATGACCTTCCGTAGAATGATTCACAGCACAATAGAGCACCTGCATTATTATGCAACGTCGCTTCTAATCTATCCAATCTGCTGGCACGGTTCGATCACAGTGAAGTTAACGCCGCTAGCAGGAAGGAAGATCGACAAACATACAGACGGAGATTGAGATCCCCCTAATTTAATTATGTGGGCTCATATCCTGCATGCACCTGTGTCTGGTCGTCTGGTTTATCAACGTCGTCTATCATGCGTGCCAGCAGCGACAACGGATGGTTGGATAGATGATGACGGGGTGGGTGTTTAGACTGCTAGAACACTTATTACACCGGCAGGGGTTGAGGGTTATTCTAATGCGCTCCCGGAACAATTACGACCGTGGTTCCCGGAATACTTCCTTTCGACATCGATTTTTCACCCGCTTACTTCTCGCTTATTAATCTGATATTTTAATGGGGCATTTCCGTGGAATTATTGAAATATTTTATCATTGCTCAGGTATTACACATTTTGCTGGTATTTTATGGGGACAAATTGCTTTTGATGTATGGGGGAACCTGATTGCTCATAGATGTAAGTTAATTTTCTACATTTTGTTGGTATTTCAGATACCTTGAAACTTCAAGAGTTATTACTGAAACTGAAATGTGAAAAAAAATGTGACGTAACGTTTGGAAAATTGGTTACTGGAGAAAACACAGATATATATTTTTTTTAATATGTAATTTTTTATTCGGGGGACTCCAAAAAGGATATTTCCGTAAAAAAGTCGAGATTGAAAATTTTCGTGATTACAGGACTTTCGTTTGCAAAATAAAATAAGTGTAATTGGATAGATTATTTGCAATTTCTGGCTGATGGCTTAACAGTAACCCTCTATTCGTTCTCCGCTATTTAAAATGTTTAAAAGAAATTCGTTGCTCTTAGTTCTCAAGCAATTAACATTTTGATAAAGAATATACAGAAACATAGAGGGAAAGAAGATCGATGCACCAGAATAACAGGTTAACGGTGTTTAAACTATCTTTCGAAGGTCATCGTCGCCCCTAATAGTTATCATTTCTAGACCAGCTGTACTTATAATGAGAATATTTACATGCATCTCGACAAACCTTAAATAAAATTTTATTGGATGGAGTTGCTCCTATGCTCATTGCCATATATTTTGTCCGATATACCTTCAACTCTTACACAACCTCCACTGTCACCCACGCGATCCCCGTCAG
The DNA here is from genome assembly GCA_033557785.1 of Enochrus cinctus. Lineage (NCBI taxonomy): Eukaryota > Metazoa > Arthropoda > Insecta > Coleoptera > Hydrophilidae > Enochrus > Enochrus cinctus. The sequence continues at coordinate 8,893 of JAUIMW010001758.1, forward strand.
CATCTCGAACAGGATGAAAACGATGGCTGTTTGAAATTCAATGCTGCAGTTAAAATCTGGTACCTTTTTTTTCTTGAAAAAAATCTTGCCACGAGATTACCATCTTTTTTAAGTGATTACGAGATGGCAGTCGGTGTGCAAATCAATCTATTTGTTCTGAATGACATCTCCAATCTTCTCAATGACGGTATTAATATCCTAGCCGGTAACACCAGGAACACCCTGTATATCCACATTGTTCAGACGACTGTATTGAGCCTGATCCTGCATCTCATGACGCAAATTTGAGTTTAAATAACAAGAAACCAGCTTGTTATTTTGTTTCTTTTTTACAATAATTATTGGAAAAAATCTAATAAAACAATTAATCCTTCAACTACTACTACAGTTTTCGTCCTGTTTAAAATGGAAGTTAAAGCGTCATCGTTTTTCGTACACCTTCCAATAGAAAATTAAAGACTTGTTAATGTTGCGGAGAATTTATTATAACTTCCCAACACTTGAAACTTAACTAGACTAATAGTGACTACTTGCTAGGCTGCTTAACTTCTTGATACAAATTATAATATAAACTATAAGTAGGGGGTGATTTACTCAGTATAAGTGTCAACAAGTAAAAGTTGATGATAAGAGATGAGTACAACTTATTATAGGCAATACCACTACCCATAAACATTAAGTTCATGGCCACCGGTTGAAATGTCATTCTACATAAAAGGATCGAGTGGCATTTTCAATTTTCGAGGTAAATTTAACAGTTCCATAGATCCAATACAAAAAAAATAAACATTGAGGATTTGTTTTTGAATAAAATCTTTCAACCATAGAAAGCACGGCGAGGTAAAGAAATACGCAGAGGTCTGAAGAGTATTCAATACGTCTCTGACCCGTCCTAAATCCTCCTTTATTCCTTTTCTTTTTAAAATTTTATTGTCTTTCGTGTTCGAATGCGTGGTTCCTCCTTGTACATAGAGATTCGGTTTAATGCCCGGGCCTTTAGAATCCCATCTTTTTTTCTCTTCGTCTGGTGCGTCTCAAATCAAATTACTAACACGGTCTTGTGCCCCCGCTTAAGCTCGGACCACTTCACGGTGATACGCGTATTTTTTTCACAGCGCTTTAATTGCTTTTAACCCGTGAAATTTTATTCCGAACCTGATTTAAATAAAATTCAAATGCGGTGTCAAATCTCATCATCCTACATTGTGTTTAATTCCGCATCATGTCTCTCTCTCTGTGTAACTCCGTATCCCTGTGTCCGTGTGGTTCTCCTTTTTATGTGTCCTACTTAAAATGCGCGTTTTGCTTACCCACTATTATGTTTGCGTTTTATAAATTTGTTTGATGGTGCTCTTGCGTAAAGTACTTTACTCTATGGATTTCTGATATGCATAATATATAGATTGCATAAGTAGATATTATAATGACAAAATCTATGCTCGGTTCGTCAAGTTGCTTGCGGCAGTAGATGGCAGGCAGTATGTAGTGTAGCAGTAAAGTACGATATCTTCTTTTAATTTAAAGAACATATACAAACGCTTAATATGAACAGTACAGACTTGGAATTGAAATAACAATCATTAAACAAAATTTATATCTTTTTTCTTCCAGCCACATTAAAGTAATGGGAGCCGTCAAAAATGCACGGGAAATAGTTCCTTCTTTTAATTTAAAGCCATCATCCATAATACATTTAATTTGTATAAGATTAGAGGCAAGATAAGTCACAGGCAGACATCAATTTTCCAGTAAACCGAAATATTAATTAAACAGAGCGACAGGAATGCAGCAATTAGAATTCCGTAAAAAATAATAAAAATGCAGCTCAGTGTTTCCTGTTGCATGACGGGACAAACAAAGAAAGCGGTAATAATGCAAGTTTGTAATCTATTTGTATGTGGGAGTGAACAGTTCTGATATAAACCCAACTAATCTATGAAATTAAAAAGCAAAGGCCCGACCGCTTGGGTTAGGTCGCGGCGCGACGTAGCGGGAAGTTTAGCCTGCAGATCGGAGATGTTAGATATGATTTTTATTATTGGAGCTCTTTGTTTGACATCATTATGTCACTTCCGTGTTAATGTGTAATAATATAAACGCCGGTTGCACTGCAAACCACGAACGGAGGTGGCGTGATGGAAAGTTGGTCGCCCTGCAAATAATAATGGGGGGCCCCGAGTAGAAAAATGCATCGGTGTCGCTCCCGACATGAAAATATTAGAAGTCAGATAGATAATCAGCAACCAATGGTACAACTCCGGTCTGTGCTAGCCAAGCCGGGATTTATGTCAACGCGATCATCCAGACCCGATAGTGGACTCGCCACACAACTGACTTTTTGTAATAAGAAAAAAAGTCGTCGCATAATGAATGCAATTGACTTATTAAGATATAAAGGTTTCTTTGTGTATGCAAGACGAAGAAATTTACCTTTATGTATTCATAGTTTTTTTTTTTGCTTTAGCCATTAAGCTATCTGCCAGCAATAGATTGTTATGGGAATTTAACTAGGATACAAGCTTCACCTCAAGGGGTCCATCGTGAGGGCTTAACTAAACGAACAAGGCAGACCACGGTTTACAGGAGGGCAAATAAAGTATACAAGCCAAAGGGCAAACGTACATGTTCAAATTTTGATTCCATGTTCCACATTTTACTATGTCAAAAATATGTTATAGCGATTGAGGGCGACAAGATGTGACATTTATTGGTATTGAAATATCCATAGACGAAAGCTGGGCAATCATAAGAATAATTACCACAACCAAAAAAGATGTCGTTGAGATGTCCGAAATATATGTCGGGAAATATAATGATTCTGTCTAGATGGGCAGGAAATTTACCATGCCCAAGCTTTTTCCGACTAATAGTCGTTAAAAACGCAATTGGAAGTTCTTTATAAATTATAAAGTTAAGAGCATTGTGTTTCCCTGGATAT
>JAUIMW010001759.1:0-11829 GCA_033557785.1 Enochrus cinctus
CTAAATTATCTACACTCTCTGCTTTCCATTCTTTTTCAACAATTACATGCGAACGTGCTAATCGATACTAATTATAAGAGGAAATATTTTTTTATTTTCGTTATAATAATGATATAATAACTGCTTAACCTTTGAACAAAAGTGACTTTGAAATTATTTCTACATTTGACAGTTGTAAAAACAATTTGAAATTACCAAGGATAATGTTATCCTTTCCAAGGATTATATTATCCTTGCAAAGGATAACATTGCCCTTGCTGAGAAAAACATTTTTTTGACAAAAAATGAAATTGTCCTTACAAAGGACAATATTATCCTTGCCAAGGATAACGTTATCCTTTTTAAGGATAACATTGTTTTTACCGAAAAAAACGTTTTTCTTGCACAAAAATAACATTATCCTAACTTAGGACAATATTGTCCTTACCAAGGATAACATTATCCTTGCAAAGATAACATTATTCTTATAGCCTGTATCTGTAATTGTAACTTTAATTAAGTTAAAAATAAGTTGTAAAGTGACTAGTAGCATCGAGCTGAAATCTTTTAATAGATTTTACAAAATTAGTGAATTGTTATATTAATGAACCAAAATATTAGTTGTAATTTTAAAAAAGAATATCGCTTCTAATCGCCATTATCATAGACATTTAAATTAATTTAAAATAATAATTAATCATTTAATAAACAATCCATAGTTACTTTCATCGATATAGGACGCTCTCTAATCTATAATTTAATAATAGACAAAAAGACTTATTGCAAAACACTGTATGAATAATATATAATATCTGATTTATCTGAAAATGTCTGCATTGCCATCAACGTACTTGTGACTAATATTTAAAGATCTCTTAAATTACTTTTACTTATTTGAGTTTTTTAAACTTAATCACTCGAAAATAAGGAGGATATTAGTAATCAAGAAAAGACATTGATGCGGTGCACCTGGAGGACATTCCATGTACCCCAGACCTCCTGGTGACTCTTCTTTTATGTTTTTTTTATTCTACTTAAACAAAGGGATGTTATTTGATTTTACTAATAAAAGAAAAGTCACCAGAAGGTCTAAGGGACATGGAATATCCTCCAAGTATTCGAAAAACAACGATTTTTATTAGTTGGTTTATCTTCGACAAATTAAGAGAGTCATTAAGAATTTTATGTAAATTAGAAGACAGTGCACTTGGAGGACAATCCATGTCCCCCGGACCCCCTGGTGTTCCTCTTGTTATTGAAGTTAAAAATCAATTAACATCCCTCTAGTCAAATAAAGTAGACATTCCATGTCCCCCAGATACCCCTGGTGATTCTTTTTTATGTTGTTTTATACTCTATTTGACTAGAGGGATGTTTATTGATTTTTTAACTTCAATAAAAAGAAGAACACTAGGGGATCTGGGGGACATGGAATGTCCTCCAGGTGCACTGTCTTCTTAGTTTTTTTAATGAATATAAAATTCTTGATGGTACTCTTAATTTATACAAGCTAAGCCAACGAAAATTAAAAACGTAGTTTACCTAATACATGGAACGTACCCTCGACCCTATGGTGTTCTTCTCTTGGAGTTAAAAATAAATAAACATCTCTCTACTCAAATAGAGTATAAAGCAACATAAAAAATAACCACTAAAGGGTCTGCAGGATTTGGAATGTCCTCCAGGTATTCGACAATCTACGTATTTTCTATTAATTGGTAAAACATAAATAAACGAAGAATGATTAGGATTTTTAGAACATTTATTGGAGCTACGTAGAAAATAGTACACCTGGAGGATACTCCATGTCCCCCAGGTTCTCTAGTGTCCTTTTTTTGTGTTGCGTTTTACTCTGTCCTTACCAAGGCAGGTAAAATAAACTTTAAACAATAAAAGAAGGACCACCAGCGGGTCTGGGGGACATGGATTGTTCTCCAGGTGTTCGACATTCTACGTTCATTCTATTTATTGGTAAAACATAAATAAATAAAAGATAATCAAGATTTTTAAGACATTAATTGGAAGAACGTAGAAATCAGTACACTTGGAGGGCATTCCATGTTCCCCAGACCCCCTAGTCCTCCAGGTTCTCAGTAAACTACGTTTTTCGTATTCGTTGGTTTAAATCGGATAAATTGAGAGTACCATCAAGAATTTTAGGTAAATTAGAAACACGTACAAGACAGTGCACCTGGAGGACATTCCATGTCCCACAGACCCCCTAGCGTTCCTCTTTTTATTGAAGTTAATAATCAATTAACGTCCCTCTATTTAAATAGAGTATAAAACAACATAAAAAAGAACCACCAGGGGGTCTGGGGGACATGGAATGTTCTCCAGGTATTCGGCAAATTACGTTTTTCATATTCGTTGGTTTAACTCATTATTATCATTATTATGGATAAATTAAAAGTACCATCAGATGTTTTAGATAAATTGTAAATACTTAGAAAAGAGTGTACCTAGAGGATCTTCTTGTTTAGTTAAGAATCAATATGCATTTCTATATTGGAAAAGAATAAAAACTGCATACAAGATAGCTCACCAGGTGGGGGACATGTTTTATTACTTACTATTTGATTGAGTTTTTTAAGCTTAATCGTTCGATAATAAGATGATTATTAGTAGTCAAGAACATTCCATGTCCATCAAACCCCCTGGTGACTTTTCTTTTATTAGAAACAATCAGTGAACATCCCTTTAGCTGAAATAGAATAAAACAACATGAAAGAAGGACATCAGGTGGTCTGGGGGAATGTTCTCCAAGTGCACTACCATTAACATAATCTTGATTGATATTTAAATATGTGTTTAATACTTGTGAATTTAAGTTTAATCACTCGATAACAAGAAGATATTTAGTAACTAGGAAAAAGTAATGTTCTAAAAATAGTGATCATTCTTTGTTTATATACGTTTTACCAATAAGTAAAAAGAACGTTGAATTTTGAATACCTGGAGGACATTCCATATCCTGCAGACCCCCTGACGTTCTTTTTATTCGTTGGTTTAACTTGGATAAATTAAGAGTATCATCGAGAATTTTAGGTAAACTAGAAATACGTAGAAGATAGTATCCATGGAGGATATTCTATGGCGTTCTTCTTATTATTGAAGTTAAAAATCAATTAACATTCCTCTAGTGAAAAAGAATATAAAACAAAAAAAGAACCACCAGGGAATCTGGTGGACATGAAAGGTCCTCTAGGTACTCTGTAAGCTACGTTTTTCATATTCGTTGGTTTAAATTGGATAAATTGAGAGAACCATCAAAAATTATAGGTAAACTAGAAATACGTAGAAGACAGTGCACCTGGAGGACATTCCATGTCCCACAGACCCCCTGGTGTTCCTCTTGTTATTGAAATTAAAAATCAATTAACGTCCCTCTATTTAAAGTATAAAACAACATAAAAAAAGAACCACCAGGGGGTCTGGGAGACATGGAATGTCCTCCAGGTACTCCGTAAACTACGTTTTTGATATTCGTTGGTTTAACTTGGATAAATTTACAAGTTCCCTCAAGAGTTTTAGATAAATTAGAAATACTTAAAAAATAGTGTACCTGGAGGACATTCGATGTCTCCCAGACCCCCTGGTGGCCCTTCTTGTAAAGTTGAGAACCAGTTAGCATCTCTATATTGGAAAAGAGTAAAAACTACATACAAGATAGCTCACCAGGGGGTCTGGGGGACATAGAATGTCCTTCAGGTGCTCTGCTATCTATGTCTCCTCTTAATTACTACTAATCTTTTTATTATCCAGCGATTAACCTTAAGAAACTCAAAAAAATAAAAGTAAATAACCCGTCAGTGGTCGTTAGACCAGTTGTAACGCGAATTGTCACGCGTGAGACTTTTTCTCACAATACAATTATAATTATAAAAGGGTTTATGAGGGTTTAAGGAAATATTTTTAAGTAATATGCAGTGAAGATATAATTTATTTTTAGTTTTATTAATAAATCACCAAAAAAAAACAATTCTAATTAATTTGGAGAAGATGAATGTTCACCATCGGCATTACGGCAATTTTTACATACAAACGCCATATATTTTGGACAATTATTTTTTACCGCACTTTTCGCAAACTTTTTTTACGTGAACAATAAGCAAAAAACATAGTGGTGATTGGTAGAGGATGTTTCTCTTCTTCTGTATGTCTCGAAGACATTGTCAAAGTAATATCTTGCACTCATTTAAAAAGAATTACACGAGTGGTCGCGTGGTGAGAGAATATCTCACGCGTATACAGGAGGCTGCAAGAAGTGAGTCGTATAGAACGCCTTAAGCATGGGAGAGGGTAGTAAATGTACAGAACTCTTTAAAAAAGTTAAGGCTCAACATATCTCCATGGAGATGTTAAGGAGACCTTTAAATACCAATCAGGAGTATGTTGATGGCAGTGCACTTGGAGGACATTCCCAGACCCCCCAATCCCCCTGGTTTCCTTCTTTCATGTTTTTTTATTCTACTTCAACAAAAAGGATGCAAACTGATTTTTTCTAATAAAAGAAAGATCACCAGGTGTATTGCTATTAACATACTCCTGATTGGTATTTAAAGATCTCTTTAATTACTTTTATTTGTTTAAGTTTTTTAAGCTTAATCGTTCGATAATAAGAAGATTATTAGTAATCAAGAGAAGACATTGATAGCAGAGCACCTGGAGGACATTCCATGGAATGTCTTCCAGAAGCTCAGTTTTCTACGTTTTAGTATTGCTTTGTACAATATTATTGAATAAAAACATTTTAAATTATTAAATTGTGCCCCCAGACCCCCTAGCGAGCTATCTTGTATGTAGTTTTTACTTTTTTCCAATATAGAGATGCTCATTGATTCTTAACTTTACAAGAAGAGCCACAAGGAGATCTGGGACACATGGAATGTCTTCCAGGTACACTCCCTTCTAAGTATTTCTAATTTATCTAAAACTCTTGATGGTATTCTTAATTTATCCAAGTTAAACCAACGAATATGAAGAACGTAGTTTGCTAAGTACCTGGAGGACATTCCATGTCTCCCAGACCCAGAATGGTACATTTTTGTGTTGTTTTATACTCTATTTGACTAGAGGGATGTTTATTGATTTTTAACTTCAATAAAAAGAGGAACGCCAGGGGATATGGGGATCATGGAATGTCCTCCAGGTGCACTGTCAGGTACACTTAATTTATCCAATTTAAACCAACGAATATGTAGAACGTAGTTTACTGAATACCTAAAGGACATTCCTTGTCCCTCACACCCCTTGTGGTTCTTTTTTATGTTGATTCTTACTTTATTTCACTAGAGAGATGTTAATTGATTTTTAATTTCAATAAAAAGAGGAACACCAGGGGACATGGAATGTCCTCCAGGTGCACTGTCTTCTAAGTATTTTTAATTAACGTAAAATTCTTGATGGTACTCTTAATTAACCAAGTTAAACTAATGAATATGATGAACTTAGTTTGCTGAATACCTGGAGGACATTCCATGTTCCCCAAACCCCCTGGTGAGCTACCTGTTATGTAGTTTTTACCCTTTTTCAATATGGAGATTACCAATTGAATCTCAACTGTAAAACAAGGGCCACCAGGAGGTCTGGTGGACATGGAATATCCTTCAGATGCTCGGGTTTCTACGTTTTAGTATTGATTTATAGCACATTAATAAATAAAAACATTTTAAATTATCAAATGGAACTAAAAAAAAAAGCGAGAAGTGTGTGATTTTTGAGTGTCCGATTCTTAGACTACATAGTACGACTTCGTTCTGTTTGTTTGACTGGTGGGAAATCTTCCAACTTGATGTGGTTACTTTAATTTCTTAAAAATTTTTATTTTCTCTGTTTTGCCATTTGTCTTGTTTAAGGTAGCTTTTAAGATTTTTGTAAAGATTGAAGGATCCAGCTGCCCATCAATTGCGACTTTTTTTTGCAAATTGATCTGTTTTCTCATTTCCTGCGATGTCAACATGACTTGGTGCCCATATAAAGGTGACCTGTTTTCCTATAGTGTTCTATGTGTGTATTTCTTCTGGTATTTTTATTGTTAGTGCATTTTTGGAATATTTGTTTTGTATTGAAGATAAACTGCTCAGATTATCAGTAACTATAATGAAGTTAGAGCCTTCTGTTTTTCCTATCAACGATAGTGCAGCTTGGAGTGCCCGACTCTCTTCCGTGGAGATAGAAGCAATTATGGACAATTTCTTTGAGAATATAACATCATCGCTGACCACAGAATAACCTACGCCGGTATTGGATTTTGAGCCATCTGTATAAAAAGTTTTCTAGTTTGGATATTTACTTAATATTTCGGTAAACTTTTGAATGTATTCTATCGGTGATGTTGAATTTTTTGGTAGATTATGTAGATAGTAGATAATTTTTGGCTTTATTAATATCCAAGGTTCTGTTTCTGAGAGTTCTGGTGTCTTGGTATTTTTACGTTTATTTTTAATAACAAGGAATTCATTCTTGAGCAAATCAGTTTTTTTTTTGGTTTTGGTTTGGTATGTATCTAATAGGTCTGATTTTAAAAATGTGGCTATATGTGGGGTGTGAGATTCTTGGTTTTAAACTGGCTATGAATGATGATAGTAATAGACTTCTTTGAGTATACAGTGATGGTTCACCGTTTTCCACATATAGGCTTTCCATTGGACTGGTTCTGAACGCTCCAGTAACCAATCGTATGCCTTTGTTAAGTATGAGGTCTAATGATTTCAAGTGGTATTAGACCGCTCCTGCATACTCAACTTTCCTTCGTTTAAGTAGAATAAGAAGACATTAAAGAAGGATACCAGGGGGTCTGGGGGACATGGAATGTCCTCCAGGTACACTGCTATCAATGTCTTCTCTTGATTACTAATATCCTTCTGATTATCGAGCGATTAAGTTTAAAAAACAAGTAAAAGAAATTAAAGAGATCTTAAAATATTAATCATAAATACGTTGATGGCAGTACAGGCATTTTCAGACATATCTGATATTATATATTAATCATACATTGATTTGCAATAAGTTATGTTCTCTATTAGTAAATGGCTCTTCTTGTAAAGTTGAGATTCAATAAGCATTTTTTTATTGGAAAAGAGTAAAAACTAAATACAAGATAGCTCACCAGGGGGTCTGGAGGACATTGAATGTCATCCAGTTACATTATTGCTTACAAACTTCTTATTACTTTCATTTGATAATTTAAAACGGTTTTATTTATTAATGTTGTACAAAGAAATATTAAAACGTAGCACCTGGAGGACATTCCATGTCCCTCAGACCTACTTTTTCTCACTGACACTTTAAAATCGCGATAACTTTTTCTTTTTGGTTTAATATTAAAAAATCAGTAGGATTATAGTACGAAGTGGAGTACTCGGAGGACATTCCATGTTCCCCAGACCCCCTGGTGAACTTTCTTTTATAAGAAAAGATTAGTAAATATCCTTTTGTTGAAGTAGAATAAAAAACATGAAAAAAGGATACCAGGGGGCCTGGGGGACATGGAATGTCCTCCAGGTGCACTGTCATCAACGTCCTTATGATTGTTATTTAAAGATATTTTTAATACTAAACCAAGAGGGGTAAAGAAGTTAGAGTACATTGATAGCAATGTATCTGGAGGACATTCCATGTTTTCCAGACCCTCTGGTGATCTTTCTTTTATTAGAAAAAATCAGTTGTGGCGCTTATTTATTTTGAACGAATCAAAAATAAATTTCGTTAAATTATCACAAACTTTTACTTTTACAAAACAACCAAATTTTAGCCAATATATTTAAATATCTTTTGCGATTATGCGGAAGATACAGTTGCTAAGCTAGTCAGAAAATGAGCGCCACGTCTTTTAAAAAATTTTATACTGCTCTCAATAATTAAAAGACAAAAAATAAAGATGTTAAAAAGAAAATATATTGACAAGAAAACATTGAAATTACAGACAATCAAAAGCGTACTCGTTCATGTGCGTAACGGTGAAATAATCTTAATAAAATATATTATGGTAATTAAAATATAGAATTAATTACAAATCATTACCAGATAAGAAAAACATTTGACCAAAAATAATTTCTTCTACAAGAAAATATACAATATTTATGTCAATTAAATAGTTCACACTTAATTATCACAAATAATTCAGTTATAAAATATACTATAGTAAAAAATTATATATGAATATTTGAAAATAACTATAATAACCCAAGATTCAGATCTAGCCATGCTTGAACGAAGATCGATTCCTATAAACGCACAATAGGACAAATACTCGGTGATCTAGATCCAGAAATCCAGAAAAAATTCAGGAACAAAATCCAAGAACAAAACGTAAGCGTAGTCGGCAAAATTAGCGCTTATCAGTGTTGCTAAAATATATATAAAGAAATCCTAAGCATTCCCAATATTCAAAGAGTGAATTAATTAATTTGAAACCGATCATACTAGATGATCTAAACGACGAAGACCTCGAAATCGAAACTTTCCCAACCCGTCCAACTTTTATTGAAGTTATATCCACAATACTTCCGCTGACGGAACTTAATTTCCCTTGAATCCAAATCCCAAACACATGGTCGAACACACAATGGTTCATATGATGCAGAAGCAATTTTTCAATTAAACTGGACAAAAATAGGTCCGATTAACCTCGAGATCGTCTATCGAATAATCTTCCCCGTCAAAACAGAATAAAGCAAAAGACGCTAAAATTGTAACCTCAAATACACAAAATCACCAATATACTAAAAACAACTATTTTAAATGAAAATTGTCTGCTATACACACTTTGAATCTCTTTGGTTGAAGTAGAATGAAAAAACATGAAAGAAGGGTCACCAGGGGGTCTGGGGAACATGGAATGTCCTCCAGGTGCTTTGCCACCTACGTTTTTTTCATTTAAAATTACGATAACTCTCTCTATTTGTTTACTATTAAACAATCAGTAGGATCATCGTACGAAGAGGAGTACCTGGAGGACATTCCATGTCTCCCAGACCCCCTGGTGAACTTTTTTTTATTAGAAAAAATTAGTTAACATCCTATTGGTTGAAATAGAATAAAAAAAACATGAAAAAAGGACACCAGAGCATCTGGGGGACATGGAATGTCCTCCAGGTGCACTCCCATTTACATATTCTTGATTGGTATATCTCTTTTTTATTTATTTAAGTTTTTTAAACTTACTCACTCGATAATAAGAAGATTACTCATAATCAAGATTAATAGCAGTGCACCTGGAGTACATTCCCTGTCCCCAGACCCTCTGGTGTCCTTCTTTCATGTTTTTTTATTCTTCTTAAACTAAAAGGATGTTTACTGAATTTTTCTAATAAAAGAAAAGTCACCAGGGAATCTAGGAGACATGGAATGTCCTCCAAGTGCACTACTATCAACGTACTTATGATTAACATTTAAAGACCTCTTTAATAACTTGTACTTGTTTAAATTTTTAAGCTTAATTGCTCGATAATAAGAAGATAATTAGTAATCAAGAGAAGATATTGATAGCAGTGCACCTGGAGAATATTCCATGTCCCCCAGATTCTCTTGTGACCCTTCTTTTAAGTAGTTTTTATTTTACATCAACAATTGGATGTTTACTGATTTTTTTTTAATGAAATATGGACCACCAAGGGGTCTGAGGAATATGGAATGTCCCCCAGGAGCACTGCTTTCAATGTACTCATACTTTCTTACTTTTCTTGGCTACTTATTTTTTTATTATTATCGAATGGTTAAACTAAGTGAAGTGTTAAATAGATCTTTAAATATTATTCAAAAATACATTGAAAACAGTGCAGCTAGAGGATATTCCATGTCCTCCAGATCTCCTTTTAAAGAGATCTTTAAATATCAATCAGAAGTACGTAAGCAGTGCACCTGGAGGACATTTCATGTCCCCCAGACTCCCTGGTGCCCTTTCTTTTATTACAAAAATCAGTTAATATACCTATGGTAGAAGTAGAATGAAAAAACAGCATGAAAGAAGAACACCAGGGGGTCTGGGGGACATGAAATGTCCTCCAGATGCACTGCCGTCAATATGCTTATGATTGTTATTTAAAGATATTTTTAATACTAACTCAAGAGGAGTAAAGAAGTCTTAATAGGAGTACATTGATAGCAATACACCTGGAGGACATTCCATATCCTCCAGATCTTCTGGGAATAACTTTATTGTGTTGTTTTTGTTCTATTACAGATGTCTACTGGTTTATAACAATGAAAGAAGGGCCACCAGAAGGTGTGGGAGATATGGAATGTCCTCCAGATACTTTGTGAACTATATTTTTCTTAAAATGAGTTTAACAAAGAAAATAAAGAGTAGTATTAATCAATAGACTAACGTATGGTGTAACATAATAAAAATAACACCAGAGAGTGACTACTAAGTGATAGGAAGGTTTATAACAATAGAAGAAGAATCACCGATGGTCTGGGAGACATAGTATGTCCTCCAAGTTCACTGCTATCTACATACATCTAATTGTCTTCAAAATTATTGAACACTTTTTATTTTTCTTTCTTTAACTAACTTTTAAAAAGAGTATAGTTTGCAGAGTATTTGGAGGACATTCTATGTCCTCCAGGCCTCTGGTGGTCATTTTTTTTTTTGTAGTTTAATACACCCCTAGGTTATGTAAATGAGTGTATCTGCAATTATATATTGGGATTTTAAATAGGAAACGTTCCCTCTTGCTTACTCTCTATATTCATAGTTTTATCTAAAACTTAATATTTTATTCTGAAATTATCTTAATAATCCTTACTTTGAGATTATTATTAACTAAGGATTAAAACATTAATTGAACATTACATTAAAAAAGGTATTTGATATTTTATTGTATAAAATTAAAAATAAAATTGGTGAAGTACTTATGTAATCTCTTCGTAAACATTCTAATACATTTATTTTAGTGATTGAATTTGTAAAAAAATTCTTCATTACAATTTACCAATTTCATTAATTAAGACGTTAGTATCAATAAAAGACGGCACAAAAGAAGGACCCCCAGGGAATCTGGAAGGCATGAAATGTCCTTTATGTACACTGCTATCTACAGACTTCAAATTATATTCAAAATTATTATTTTTCTTCAATTTTCTTTAATTAACTAACTTTTAAGAAAAGTACAAATTGCAGGGTACCTGGAGGACATTCTATGTCCCCAGACCCCCTGATGCTCCTTCTTTTATTGTTAAAAACCGATAAACACTCTTATGTTGTAAAATAATAAAAACAACATAAAAGAATGATCTCAACATAAAAAGTTCCAAAATTCTGGATACACCTTACCAAGGATAACGTTATACTAACCAAGGATAACGTTATCCTTTTTAATGATAACATTTTCCTTAACGAGAAAAACGTTTTTCTTGCCAAATATAACGTTATTCTAACAAAGAACAATATTATTCTTACCAAGGTTAACATTATCCTTGCAAAGGATAGCATTGTCCATGCTGAGGAAAACATATTCTTGATAACACTCGTATAACGTTATCCTTTTTAAGGATAATATTGTCCTTAATGAAAAAAACGTTTTTCTTGCAAAAAATAACATTTTTCTAACAAAGGACAATATTATCCTTACCAAGGATAACATTATCCTTGCAAAGGATAATATTATATAAGATAACATTGCCCTTGCTGAGCAAATCATTTTCTTGATAAAAATGACTTTGATTTGACATAAATTTGAGAATGCAATCTTAATAAGAGAGTAATGAGTAAAATGTTACACTGATTAAAATGAAAACAATTTTTAGATAAGAGAGACTCTTCTTTCCTGAGAGTTTTTCTCTCGGGTAGTTAACTTGCAAATATGCAATTTTCATAAAATTTGAAAGCTAATGCACCTTTTT